>MU705162.1:46591-59254 GCA_026770625.1 Nicotiana glauca
CGAGGTAAGTGCCTTGTCTAACCTTGTGTGGGGGACCTTTCCCCTTAGGATTGTTACTTGATATTCGAGTGCCTTGTGCGTGAGGTGACGAGCGCGTACTTGAGCCGATTGATGAAATCCCATTTTTATTTAAGCTATAGAAATTTAGTTCTTACTCTTATTTGCTTTATTCTATTTGAAGTTATGACTTGTGCTAGGTTAGTAAAAGCATGTTTAGCTGATTTGACTGTCTAATTGCTTAAGTTGTTTTGACTGCGCTACGTGAAGCATGCTAGGCTAGTTCTATCTGTTGTTTACTTTTCCTACTTCATTCCTTGGTTTATTTTTGGCTATGGTTGCGCATTTACATTGGGATTGCGGGTTCGATTCCCGATAGATCCCCCCTTGTTTGTTTACTTTGGGACTGCGGGTTAGATTCCCAGTAGATCCCCCTGTACTTTTACTTTGGGACTGCGGGTTAGATTCCCGATAGATCCCCCTGCACTTTTACTTTGGGACTGCGGGTTAGATTCTCGATAGATCCCCCTTGCATATTGGTACATGAGTTGGACTACGGGACGGTATCCCGGGAGATCCACTGAACAGTTGAGGAAAGGGCTATAGGACGGTATCCTGGGAGACCCCCATTGGTATCAATGACATTGTATTGTGTTTACTCTGTGTTTACTCTGTCTTTGTAGTTGTTATTGCCCTCGTTGACCTGCCTTATTTTACCGCCGTATTTATTATTTCTGTCAGATTATTGTACTGTTAATTATTATTATTATTATTATATTTTGTCTCAGTAGGGTCCTGACCTTCCTCGTCACTACCCAACCGAGGTTAGGCTTGGCACTTACTGAGTACACCGCCCTTCCTGCATATGTTTTTCATGTGTAGATTTTTCAGGTACCTCTACTCAGGCGCACTATCCTTGAGGCGAGGAGATACATGGAGACTTCGAGGTATATCTATCGCGTCCGCAGATCGACGAGTCTCTCTCTTACTCTACCACTAGTATTTAGTCTTATTTTCTCTAGTTGTTAGACATTCTGGTGTTGGGATCCCTTGCTGTACATTTCTATAGCCTGTGTTGCCCGTGAGTTTCCGGGTCTTTGGGAATTTTAGTAGACTTGTGTTATTGAGTTGTACATGCCGAGTGACATACAGTGTCATTTTCTTCTAGTTATTTAAGTTGGTTTATTATGTTTTTTGCAATTATTACATTTTTTTCTGCAATATTTGGCTTACCTGGTCGTGGGGACTAGGTGCCATCACGACATGTTCACGATCGGTGAACTAGGGTTGTGACAAGTTGGTATCAGATCTCTAGGTTCATAGGAGTCACGGAACATAGGCCGGTTGTTTAGAGTATTGCTGATCGGTACGGAGACGTCTGTACTTATCTACGAGAGGCTATGTAACCGTTAGGAAAATCTTAGTTCATTTGATTCCATGTCGTGCGATATTTTTGACATCACAATCCTAAAATCTGCCTTCTATTCTCTCATAGATGGTGAGGACACGTGCTACTCAAGATAATCAGGCACCCGCGCCCCCTACTACAGCCGTTAGAGGCCGGGGCTGGGAGAGAGGTCGAGGACGCGCACGTGGTGCAGCCAGAGCACCTGTGCATGGTGCCGCCAAGGTATCACCAATAGATCCAGCCGAAGTTCAGGCACCTGACGCGCCTACAGCTATTACTACTCTAGCCCTTCAGGAGACTTTGGCACAGTTCCTGAGCATGTTTGGTACATTGATTCAGGTTGTACCGACTACTTCACAGATCGGGGGAGGGACCCAGACTTCCACCACCCCCACTCCAGAGTAGCGAGCTTCCATTGGTCAGGTTCTAGGTGTCATGGCGACACAGCCTGTCGTCCCAGTTCAGCGGGTGGTGAGGACCTTTCGCCGAGTAGAGGACAGGTGAGTCCAGGAGAGAGAGGACAGACGAGGTCAGGAGGGAGAGTATAGAGAAGTGAGTAGACCTCGTGGACCGGAGAGATATACTAGTCCTTATTTCGGAGGTAGGGTGTGTCATGGTAGAGGTTTTGTGGGTCAGCCAGCTCAATCTACATCTCAGAGTTCCCATGAAGTTTCAGGTGTTCAGGGGTCTCGGAGTACCTGTACCACACAGTTTCTACTGCCACGCCAGTCACAAGGTTACTTTGAGTGTGGTGATATATGCCATATAGTGAGGTATTGCCCTAGAAGACTTGGGAGGGGTGCACCTCCACAGACCTCTCGGCCATAGCGCGCCCAGCAGAGTTCTCAGGCTTTAGTTACAACCACAGTTGCTACCCCACCTACTCGTACCGAGACTGTTGCCTCAGATTCTGTCATCACAGGTATTGTTATGGTTTGTTATAGAAGTGTATCGGTTCTATTCGATTTAGGTTCTACTTATTCTTATGTGTCTTCTTACTTTGCTCCGCATTGGGTTGTGCCCCAGAATTCTTTGAGTTCCCCCGTTTATGTTTCTACTCCTGTGGGAGATTCTCTTGTTGTGGACCGCGTTCATCGGTCATGTTGGGTTACTATTTGTGGTTTTGAGACCAGAGTGGACTTATTGTTACTCGGTATGGTGGATTTTGACATTCTTTTGGGCATGGACTGGTTGTTGCCCCATTTTGCTATTCTTGATTGTCATGCCAAGACCGTGACGCTGTCTATGCCAGGTATTCTGCGTATTGAGTGGAGTGGCACTTTAGATCACACTCCCAGTAGAGTTATCTCTTTTCTTAAAGCTCAGCGTATGGTTGAGAAGGGGTGTGCCGCGTATTTAGCTTATGTGAGAGATGTCAGTGTTGATGTCCCTTCTGTTAATTCAGTCCCAGTGGTACGGGATTTACCCGATGTGTTTCCAGCTGATCTTCCGGGCATGCCGCCCGATAGAGATATCGATTTTGGCATTGATCTGTTGCCGGGCACTCAGCCCATTTCTATTCCTCCGTATCGCATGGCTCCTCCTTAGTTGAAGGATCAATTGCAGGAATTGCTGGGTAAGGGTTTTATTCGGCCAAGTGTTTCGCCATGGGGTGCTCCTGTCTTGTTTGTGAAGAAAAAGGATGGTTCTATGCGCATGTGCATTGATTATCGCCAGTTGAACAAAGTTACAGTGAAGAACCGATATCCTTTACCTCGTATTGATGATCTGTTTGGCCAGCTTTAGGGCGCACAGGTGTTTTCCAAGATTGAGTTGCGCTCAAGTTATCATCAGTTGAAGATTCAAGAGCCAGATATTCTGAAGATTGCTTTCAAGACTCGGTATGGTCATTACGAGTTCCTTGTTATGTCTTTTGGGCTAACTAATTCCCCGGCAGCTTTTATGCATTTGATGCATAGTGTATTCAGGCCATATCTTGACTCATTCGTGATTGTTTTTATTAATGATATTCTGGTATATTCCCGGAGTCGTGAAGATCATGAGCAGCACTTGAGGGTAGTGCTTCAGACTCTGAGAGAGAAGAAATTATATGCAAAGTTCTCAAAATGTGAGTTCTGGCTGAGTTCTGTGGCATTCCTAGGCCACGTGGTATCGAGTGAGGGCATTCGAGTGGATCCGAGGAAGGTGGAGGCCGTGCAGAGTTGGCCCAGACCCTCCTCAGCTATAGAGATTCGCAGTTTCCTTAGCTTTGCGGGTTATTACCGTCGCTTTGTGGAGGGGTTTTCATCGATTGCGGCACCTATGACTAGATTGACTCAGAAGGGTGCCCCATTTCTGTGGACAAAGGAGTGTGAGGCGAGCTTCCAAAAGCTCAAGACAGCTTTGACTTCAGCCCCAATCTTGATGCTGCCTACCGGTTCAGGCTCTTATACAGTTTATTATGATGCCTCACGGGTTGGACTTGGAGCGGTGTTGATGCAGGACGGTAGGGTAATTGCCTACGCGTCCAGACAGTTGAAGGTACATGAAAAGAACTACCATATCCACGATCTTGAGTTAGTTGCTATTGTTCGTGCCTTGAAGATTTGGCGTCATTATTTGTATGGGGTGCCTTGTGAGATCTATAATGATCATCGGAGTTTGCAGCACTTGCTTAAGCAGAAGGACCTGAATATGCATCAGAGGAGGTGGTTAGAGTTGTTAAAGGATTATGATATTACTATTCTTTATCGCCCGGGCAAGGCCAATGTGGTAGTCGACGCCTTGAGTCGTCGGGCGGAGAGTTTGGGGAGTTTGGCATATTTACCAGCCTCAGAGAGACCCATGGCGATGGATGTTCAGGCTTTAGCCAGCCAGTTCGTGAGATTGGACCTTTTGGAGCCCAGTTGGGTTCTAGCCTGTGTGGTTTCTCGGTCTTCCCTATTTGATCGCATCAAGGAGCGGCAGTATGATGACCCTCATTTGCTTGTCCTTCAGGACAGAGTTTGTCGTGGCGATCCAGAGATGTCACCATCGGGATGATGGGGTATTAAGGATGCAGGGCCGGATTTGTGTGCCCAATGTTGATGGTCTTCGAGAGTTGATTCTAGCAGAGGCCCATTGTTCGCGGTATTCCATCCATCCTGATGCCGCGAAGATGTATCAGGACTTGAGGCAGCACTATTGGTGGAGGCGGATGAAGAAGGATATAGTTAACTATGTGTCTAGATGCCTCAACTGCCAGCAGGTGAAGTATGAGCACCAGCGTCAGGGAGGGTTGCTTCAGCAGATAGAGATCCCGGAGTGGAAGTGGGAGCGTATCACCATGGACTTCGTATCTGGACTCCCACGGACCGTGAAGAAGTTTGATTCTATTTGGGTCATTGTGGATCGGTTGACCAAGTCCGCTCACTTTATACCTATGTGTACCACTTATTCATCGGAGCGGTTGGCGGAGATTTATATCAGGGAGATCGTCTGTTTGCATGGTATTCCAGTTTCTATCATCTCAGACAGAGGTACTCAGTTTACATCGCAGTTCTGGAGAGCCGTGCAGCAGGAGTTAGGCACTCGGGTGGAGTTGAGCACGGCGTTTCACCCCCAGATGGACGGATAGTCCGAGCGCACTATTCAAATTCTGGAGGATATGCTCTGTGCATGCGTGATTGAGTTTGGGGGGTCATGGGATCATTTCCTGCCACTAGCGGAGTTTTCTTATAACAACAGTTATCAGTCCAGCATTCAGATGGCGCCGTATGAGGCCTTATATGGTAGGAGGTGTAGATCTCTGGTAGGTTGGTTTGAGCCGGGTGAGGCCAGGCTATCAGGAACAGAGATGGTTCAAGATGCAATGGAGAAGGTTAAGGTGATTCAAGATAGACTCCGTGCAGCCCAGTCCAGACAGAAGAGCTATGCGGATAAGAAGGTCTGTGATGTTGCATATATGGTTGGTGAGCGGGTTCTGCTTCGGGTCTCGCCTATGAAGGGCGTCATGAGGTTTGGGAAGAAAGGGAAGCTGAGTCCGAGGTTTATTGGCCCTTTTGAGATCTTGAGTATAGTTGGGAAGGTTGCTTATGAGCTTGCCTTACCTCCTAGCCTAGCCGGAGTTCATCCAGTATTTTATTTTTCGATGCTCCGGAGATATCACGGTGATCCGTCGCACATGTTGGACTTCAGTTCAGTCCAATTGGACAAAGATCTATCCTATGTTGAGGAGCCAGTAGCTATTTTGGACAGGCAGATCAGAAAGTTGAGGTCAAAGAACATTGCTTCAGTGAAGGTCCAGTGGCGGGGTCAGCCGGCCAACGAGGCAACTTGGGAGACCGAGCAGGATATCCGCAGCCAGTACCCTCATCTTTTTGCTACTTCAGGTATGTTCTTTATGCTCGTTCGAGGACGAACGAATGTTTAAGTGTAGGAGGATGTAACAACCCATCCAGTCGTTTTTGGAATTTATGCCCCGTTTTCCCATTAACTGCTTCCCCTAAGTTCTTTTCTACTATTTTGGTTTGTCGGGACGTTCGGTGTTAGGAGTCGGAGTGTTTTGGGACACTTAGTCCCTAAATGAGAGCTTAAGAGTTGAAAAATGGTCCGTATTCGGATCAGTGTGAAGACGACCTCGGAATAGAAATTCGATGGTTCTGTTAGCTCCGTTAGGTGATTTCGAGGTTGGGAGCGTGTTCGGAATGTATTTTGGGGGTTCGTAGCTCATTTAGGCTTGAAATGCCAAAGTTTGAATTTTTGAAGTTTCTGGTCCGATAGTGAGTTTTTGATCCGAGGGTCGAATTTGAATTCTGGAAGTTGCTGTAGCTCCGTCATGTCATTTGGGACGTGCGTGCAAAATTTCAGGTCATTCGGGCAAGGTTCGGTTAGGTTTTTGATCGAAAGAGTGTTTTGTTGGAATTTGAAGTTCTTAGGCTTGAATCTTTGATTTAATTGGATTTCCGGTGTTGTTTTAGGTCGTTTTAAGGATTGGTACAAGTTTGAACGAGGTATTAGGTGGTATTGGTATTTTTGGTTGAGGTCCGGGGGGCCTCGGGATGATTCCGGGTAGTTGACGGAAGATTTTGAAGTTGGATGAATAGCTAAAGGATTCTGTCATCTGGTATTTTCGCTTCTGCGGTGGGGAAACTGCAGAAGCGGCTTCTTCATCGCAAAAGCGAGTTTGGCCTTCCCCTCAGAGACCGCAGAAGCGATCACCTTTTTCGCAATTATTACATTTTTTTTTCGTAATATTTGGCTTATCGGGTCGTGGAGACTAGGTGCCATCACGACATGTTCACGATCGGTGAACTAGGGTCGTGACAGTAGTTATTAATAATAATCTAATCCATTTAATTTCTCTTGAGATATACTTTCTAATTTAAGGTTGTTATTGTTTGCTAAATATTTATCAAGGGCACGTTGGAAGATTGTATTAAAGTTTCAACCTTTTTTGAGTTATGAATTAATAATCGAAGTCTTTCTCAAATTTATGGTCTAGAGAGTGATTTCCTGAAAGATTTTTTTTTTCCTCGATTTATGATCAACAATTTAATCTTACTTTTTTATTATGAAAATCTGTACTTTCTCATTTAAAACACTAAATATTCTTTTAAAATAAATTAATATATAATCTATTAGGAAAATTTGGGGCCCAAAAAATTATAAGGCCCAAAACAGCTGCTTTAGCAGCTTTACTCTTGGGTCGACACTGTCAAAAGCATAGAGCACTATTTCTGAATTGGGAAATACATGTGAGTCATTTGCGTAAAAATTGCACGGGGTGCCTATTTGGTCGCCCCCATTTAACCTATACCATTTTTTTTTTAAAGTTTTAAATTGTATCTACTTTTTAAATAACTTCAGCCCCCTTTCTCCTCCTTCTCCTCCTTCGTTTTCTTCTTCTTCTTTCTTCCGCTGTTGTTGGTGCTGCTACGAAACTTCAGTTCATGGGATGATTGCCATAAGTATGTTTGTCAGATTATTTAAAAATAAATTATAAATAGTTACGTAAGTTAGTAGACAATAATTTGTTAATATTTCCACGTAATTCTGTTCTTTTCACGCTTATTATTTTCAAAATTTATGATTTAGATACTGTTGGCAATCTGATTATTTTATAGTAGTAATACACTATGAAAGAATAAGGTGATTATTTATCTAGTATGTTAGAAAGTTTTTTCAAAAACTTCTGCTTATATAGTGCTGAAGTTTTTACAAATGAACTCAATAACTTCAGCCTCTTATGCTGAAGTTTTTGAAAAAGCTTTATGACAAAACTAATAATCCATGACAAAAAAACTTCAGCTATTTTAGTGCTGAAGTTTTTATAAATGAACTAAATAACTTCAGCATCTTCTGCTGAAGTTTTTGAAAAAGTTTATCCGGGACAAAAAAAAAGTGCTGAAGTTTTTACAAATGAACTAAATAATTTCAGCATATTCAGCTGAAGTTTTTGAAAAAGCTTTATGAAAAACCCAGTGAATCCAGGACAAAAAAACTTCAGCTATTTTAGTGCTGAAATTTTTACAAATGAACTAAATAACTTCAGCATCTTATCCAGGACAAAAAAACTTCAGCTATTTTAGTGCTGAAATTTTTACAAATGAACTAAATAACTTCAGCATCTTATCCAGGACAAAAAACTTCAGTGTATTGCCTTTGCTACTTCATGCCCGTTTACTATAATGCTTAAGTTTTGCGTGATTCCTTTGCTACTTCAGCTCCATATGCTGAAGTTACGCGAAAAAGTGGGTATACTTGTAATTTTTTTTGCAAAACGGGTACAAATTAAAGCGTGACTCAAAAAGCGAGCATAGATGCAAATCCCCCGTCATTTGCATGTCCTTTTACTTGCTTTTTAAATTTTTTGAGGACATACATCAAATCAATGGCAAGCTGTATCAGGAACTGTGTGGTTAGACTTGAGCTGAATAACCACTCAAGTTTATTTTTGTACACTGTAACAACAGCTTTAGAAGCCAGCAGCGAATAGCTGGGAATTGTTCTTGATAATTATAACCACCAAGACAACATTAAAGTTTGTGTAAACGAAAACACATAAAAAAGAGAAGTGCCAATTTAGACTCAAAGATGAAATTGTAAGTTTTGTCGAATAAAACAGAACATGGAAATTGTGCCTAAAGATTTTGCGGTAACTTGATACTAAAATATTGTGAAGAACACAAGATATTAGAATCTAAGACGACTCATCAAAAACATCTACTGTCTATTGTGCAGTAATCAAATCCTCTTTAGTTTTCAAACTTGAATAATTGAATTATTGATCCATCAGTAGGTTAGGAATAAAATATTGATGCTCGAGCGTTCAAGCCCATGAAAATGTCAAGTTGATAGCAGCAATCACTTTTCTAGAAAAAAAGAATTTCCAATTTTCTATTCATAGAATAACAGCATTATGACTTCACTTTGATAGGAGCATATACCATCAGCAGGTGGACAAGGTAATTGAAAGAATCATCAATATAAAACAAAATGGACATAACTTAATACATAGAATAGATGCTGAGAGGTTCCATATTACCTTATAGGAGCACTCGATTGACAAGGAAAACACAGCAAACACAGAGATGTGCATACCCACATTGCCCGTGTTAATGGACAACTGATATGAGCTTTTAATTGCTCAGTCAGACAGTAAAAGTCCCAACTTTACTGCAATCTATTATGTTCCAATGCAAATATCAATATACTGCAAACATATGTCAACTATATGTATAGTTCCATGCTGCCAAAGAACAAGCTAAGGATGGTAAATCATGAGAAGAGCACAAGCTAGTTAATAACCCCAAGTGGTATTAGACATTACGATACTTTATAGAAAGCCCAAAACCAAATGCCTATGTCTTTAGAACGATTCCAAGATAGTAATGAAATTATCAGCCACCAAATATGGTAAGCGTGCTCAAGGTTCCATACTGTCACAAGTTTCTAAATATCCTCCTACGTCAATATTTATCAAAAGTAAACAACTAAATAAAGATTGATGATTTCATAGTGATAATATAAAGCTTTTGAAGCTCTGAATATGACATGCTTGAGAATCATCAACAGCGTAGAGCATGTCTTCTATTTTATACATACAATAGAAAGCGATGAAAAAAAAAAATTAAAGCCATCACACCACCACATTGACAAACATCATTCCTTATTGACATCACATTCACCTTTCAGCATGTACCTTTATTTAATGAAGGCAGCATGCTTGCATAGACAAGGAGAGCTCCACAAAAGACTTGAATTTAGAACTTAACAGTTCATCTTCTAATCAACATCCTAGTGCTTCCACTGTACTATACATCTGTAGTTCCAAAATCTCTGTTTACTTAAACAGTACTTCCAACTATGCATATTTATAATAAACTAATACAAGCAACACAAACTATTAATAGCAACATCATAAGCCTAGATACAGAGCCAGCATTTCAACTTCATGGGTTCTCGATGATAGAATGACGATTCCATGTATTAATAATTGGGTTCTAAATTTAATGTATACATATTTAATGAATTTCTTAATATAAATAAACAGTTTGCACAAAATCTACTGGGATCAACCAAACATGTATACGGGCTTCTATCTCCACCCATGCTTTTCAATGATGCAGTCCTCCAATCCGTTCCTACTCCCATGTTCTAACCAGATTGGTTAGATACTATGTTACAGTTACAAGGTTAAGAATTTAACTTAAGAAATAGTAGTTCTTAGTTTCACAAAATTATCAAGCCAGTAGTCATTAATTCAGGAAGACCCCGATACTAGATTCAAACCAAACATGTACTGATGTACATTAACACATGGAAAGTGGAAACTGCATCCATGATGTGAAGTTAACAAATCAACCCTTTAACCAATTATATGTGCATCCATGCACGCTCATGTTTGTGCGTGTCTAATGCATTCTAAAGTTTTTTGGCTTGTCCTTTTGGCAAATGTATTCCCTTGCTCAGGCAATAAATAGGTATTCTCATGCCAAAGAAAAGTATAAAGCTACAGAACCTCCTATAACGACGTATGTGAGTGTCTGTTTGTCGCGAACGTAATACCTGATCTGTAGGAAAAAAACATTTTACCACTTTACGTGTAACATAACAAATGCACATAACAGTTACAAGAACTATGAAAAGTTACCATTGATAACTATGTAAGTCTAGTACATCAATACGCTTATGAAGTATATGGGCATTACTATACAGGGAGGGTCAATTGGTCAGACTAGATCTGCTACTTGTCAAACACTATTCCTTTCCTTCTAATCCAAATCACTGTACGATGCTTCCTCTTCTGGCAATTCAAACTCATCAACCTCTTGAAAATGCTTTCGCCAGTAGCTGACAAAATCTTCTGGCAAGGAATCTTCAACGGCAGATTTCTTCTCTGAGCGCCTCCTCTGCAGAAACATTTTAGTTAGTAGCCATCAAAATGGTAGGCTATGATATAAGAGAGAGAATGCACAGCCCGCATTCCAGAAAGCAATTATCAGCAATATTAATGGGAATTTATGTTAGGACCGAAAAGTCGGGTGTCATGCGGAAGCTAGCAAGCAAACCTTAAGCGAAGATAAATCCAACAACAAAAGAGAAATATACCAAAAGAGACACAAACATTTAACGTGGTTCGGTCAACTGACATACGTCCACAACGGAGATGATCAATCCACTATAATAAAAGAGAGTACAAAATACCGAGAGAACAACCCCACGAAGAGGCAAACACAAGTGACATACTAATACTTGTCCCGTAAAATTCTCCCCCTAAACAAGACTCTCAAGCCCCCTATGGCTACATTGCGGATGCTACTGAATGAGTAGAAAGGATCCTCAAATTATAGACGTCCAAACTTTTTCCTACAAGAAAAGGGACTAGCCAAGTATGGAAGAATTTACAATTTCCTTTTACAAAAAGGAAAACCTAATTTAGGTAATTATATTGCCATTTTCCTTCAAGAGATAGGAAAACCAAATATGGTAAGAAAATTATAGCAAACACCTAACAATTTATTAATCCCTTTGTTCCAGTTTATATGAACCTATTTCCTTTTTGGTTCGTTCCAAAAAGAATGAACTCTTTCTAATTTTGGTAACAATTTAGCTTAAACTTACAACTCTACCCTTAATGAGAAGCTTTTATAACCACACAAATACTCTGAGCCCCATTTGGACTTGTTTAGGACCACAAATTCCAAAAGTCTTCATTTTTTTCTTAAACTCCGTGCCCAGTCAAACAGGTTCACATGAATTGGAACGGTGGGAGTACTAGTTTTAAACACCAACTCCTCAGTTTTAGGTAACTCACTGAGCCATATTTTAGTTCATCTTGCCCTAGTATTGTTTTGACATGGTTGGTGAAGAAAATCAAGTCAGGGGATCAACGATGTAAGCTTAGGCTTGCTATTGGAACCATTTTAGAAAGAATGTTTCAGAACGTTAACGAAACTCCATGTCATGAATGTCTCTCATATCTAATCTACATATTTTCCTATATATGAAACATATATATTACAAGATAATTGTGCAAAGATACGGATGAAACAAACTTTAGCATATTATTTCCCAAAGCTCTGAAACTGAACCTAGAAATAGAAAATAAAAGAGGCCAGTACCCATTACTACTGGTAGTCCATGAGATCTCAACAGCAATGAGAAGGATGTATAAACGAAGCCAGTTACAGATACTTCTCATCAGAGATCAATACAAAAAGAGATTGTTAACAAACCTTCTTACGCTTTCCAGTAGGATCTGTCCATGAACCTGAGGGTTTAATGTTACCAGCTCCATTGAATTCAGTCCTATATAGAAGAAACAAGAATCAAGATAGCATCAGCATTGAGCATTCTCCTATGTTACTTTTCCCATTTAAAATGTCTTTATTCCATTCAAAACATAAATGCCTCGATTTTAGATGTGCCGCAGGAAAGAAATGGGAATAAGGGAAGGTGTTGCTAATGTGCATGCTGCAGAGCTATCTTGCGTATTAAGCATGTGTGGAGCCTTTAAAGTGAACAACAATTAGACACCCAATTCATTAAAGAGTATGCTACTTCAGGTAGATAAAGAAATAAATAGTAGCTTGAGTGCACTGCCAAGAAAGAAAAATTTTCAGCCAGACTCAAGCTGGGAAAGGATACACATTCATGAGAAAGTGCCAATGAAAATTTCTCAGGGTCAAAACTAGAGTAAAACTGCATGTGCGGTGTCAGGAGCATGAAAGTTCAATCAACCAACAATCTATATTTGGTACAGGATATCAGCAAATGATATCACCAAAACAAGTTTCAAACCTCACATGAGTAACCTCAGAAAAAAAAAAAAAAAA
>MU705162.1:67079-82947 GCA_026770625.1 Nicotiana glauca
TAGGACAGACAAGGAAGTAAATCCTTGTGTATTAAATAAGACATAAGAAAATGAAAGAACTTTGCTTTAAGTGGCGGAAGTAATCACGTAAAGGAATTTCTTGAGGAAGTGATCCTTTGGCAACTTGGAACATGCATTATACTTGTTAATTCAATCTCTTGTATTGGGTAATTCAATAGCGATAAAGCTATGATTTCTCTGCTGAATCAATAGTGAAGAACATGCTTTTGGTGAATTCAAAGTAAGGCCACCATGTTATTGGAACAGTGACGAAAAAGATAGGAGCTCGCAACACCATTTTTCAGTACCTTGAGATGCGGTTGGCTTATTGCGGCTCGAGAATTCATTCTCTTTGGTTGGAGTGAGATCAATGGAGGTCGTTTGGTTGGTGTTTTAGACTACACGAGATTGAAAAATTCAGCATTAACGAGGTAAGTGAGACTTTAAGATTTGATGCTTGCTTTTCTAAAACTCGTTTTGAAAGTGTGTTTTCTCTGTTTGGTCCATGTGTTGGGACAAGCGTGCGCTTGGCAGAGTCGGTGGTCTCAGACTAGCCGCAGATATATTATTTTATGAAAAAAATATACTCTCTCCGTTTCAATTTATGTGAACCCATTTGACTGGGCACGGAATTTAAGAAAAGAGAGAAGACTTTTGAACTTGTGGTGTAAAATGAAGCACATATATTTTGTGTGGCTATAAATCATTGCATAAAGGTGAATTGTTTCCAAATAGGAAAAAAGATCATTTTTTTTTGCACGGACTAAAAAGAAAATATGTTCACATAAATTGAAACGGAGGGAGTATTATTTTATAATTTGTTTGATAGTGTGATACGGCTGTGCGCCATGAGGTTGAGTCTTATAGTTTAATTCGACTGTGAGCCATGGTGTTGAGTTTGATACGGCTGTGCGCCAATGATATTGAGTTAGATACGGCTGTGCGCCATGATATTGAGTTTGATACGGTTGTGCGCTATAATATTGAGTTTAATACGGCTGTGTGCCATGATGTTGAGTTTGATACGGCTATGCGCCATGATGTTGAGTTTGATACGGCTGTGCGCCATGATGTTGAGTTTGATATGGCTGTGTACCATGATGTTGGGGCATTGCGTATGCCTTTGTACATCACCCGAGCATTGTGTATGCTCTGTTACATATTTGACGCATTGTGGTGCCGTTGTGGACTCGTAGGTGCGTTGGCAAATTTCTTTCACTATAAATATGATAAGTCCTTAGTGGGTATCTTTGTGTAATTCTGAATATGTTAGTCTTTCGAGCCTGCACCTTTCTGGCCTTGGCATGAGCCTTAATAAAATAGCCCGCGAGTGTCACGACCCAAAAGTCACTAAGGGTAGTGGTCGGGCCTGACACCGTGAGCCTTAATAAAATAGCCCGCGAGTGTCACGACCCAAAAGTCACTAAGGGTAGTGGTCGGGCCTGACACCGTTGTCAGGCAAGCCAACTAATTAATTAATTAAACTCTCTCTTTCAACACCTTTAAAATCTAGGATTTTCCTTTTAATTTTCATAAATAAAAAGATCGCTTACTTTAATTCAAATTAAATAATAACTATTAGTACACATCTTTCGAAAACCATCCCAGAACCCGGTGTCACAAGTACATGAGCAACTACCAAATGGACAGGGAATAAATACCAAATGTTGAAAGGAACTACACTAGCTGCGGGTCGCCTCGAATAATGCAGCTCACCTAGTCCCAGAATCATCCGTGCTGCTATGCCTAGTAGGCTGTTAGAGACATATATCTGTGCAACAAAAATACACAGAAGTATAGTATGAGTACGTAAATAACGTGTACTCAATGAGTATCCCGCCTAATCTCGAAGAAGTAGAGACGAGATGGTCAACTTTGACACTTACTAGTGGTCCAATAATAATATACTAAATGTGTGAGGAAATCAGGAATTTTATATATCGATTCTAACTCACAAAGCTGGTAAACAGGCAATACACCTTCAACAAATAATAAAGGATTTTCAAGGTTTACTTTTCTTTATTTTATCAATTTATATCAAGCCATGGAAGGCAGCATCAACGTATAAAATTCTTAGGCAATGATATATAAATCATGCGCAAATCATGCCGAGGCGACGGTTCGATCCAACAGAAATAAACTGTGCACTTGCCGAGGGTCGACGGCGCGCCTATATATGCATCTATTTAATCTGCCGAGGCGTTCGGCCCGTTTCAAAATAAACACATACAGACAGACAGTCTGGCCAATTCTCTTTAATAATTTAAGAAAACGAAGCTTAAGTCATTTTTAGAAATCCATTTATTAATTTAATGTGATTTAGGCAATTCAAGCCATCAATAGGTTCATAATTAATCCAAGTATAACATGCTTTTGGGTCCTAGACTACCCGGACAATAGCATAATAGTAGCTACGCACGGACTCTCGTTACCTCATGCATACGTAGCCCCCGAAAATAGGAGCACATAACCAATTTAACTCACTTATGGGATAAATTCCCCCTCACAAGATTAGAAAGGTGACTCACCTCGCTCCGAAGACTCATAACCGGCACTCTACATCTTTCCGAAGTCTCGAACCAACGGACAATGCTCCAAAACTAGCCAATGGTCATACAAATCCAGTAATATATGCTCAATTAAACTTTACAACCCAATTTGTAACAATTCCTAACCCCGAACGAAAAGTTGACAAAAATGCCCTCGGGCCCACGTGCCCGGAATCAGAAATTTTTCGAAGATAAACTTTGCCCATGACTTTAGGAACTCAAATATATAATTTCCTCTAAATTCCATACTCAATATCGTCGTTAAATTATAAGAATAAAATTTCTAGATCTTTCTACCAAAACCCCAACTATTTCTACAAAATTTCATGCTTAAATCCATACACATTTGATGTATTTAACTCAAGATAGGTGGGGATGGCTTACCTTATCATTGATGATGAAAACCCTCTCTTGAAGCTCCCTAAAAATCGCCCAAGCCATGAAAAATATGAGAGAAATGGCCAAATGTCCGATTTTAAAACAACCATTCTGCCCCAGCTATTTCCGCTTTTGCGATCAAAAATGCCGCTTCTGCGGTCCTGGGCTCCAGCCCAATTTCCACTTCTGCAGACGGCCCACCGCATATGCGGTTCCGCTTTTGCGGATCTTGGGCCACTTCTGTAGTCCTGGGCTGCTCCACCTTTAGCCGATTCTGCGACTTCTTCTTCGCTTCTGCGAGGCCACTTCTGCGGTCCCAAATCCGCAGAAGCAGAAATACAAGAAGCAGCAGCCCCAGCCCCCTCTTCAAACTCCGAACTCGATCTGTTAACCACCCGGAATCCACCCGAGGCCCCCGGGACCTCGACCAAACCTACCAACCAATCCCAAAACATGTTACGGACTTGCTCGGGGCCTCAAATCATATCAAACAAAGCTAAAATCATGAATTACACCCCGATTCAAGCTTTATGAACTTTGAACTTTCCAACTTCTACTTTCGATGTTTAAACCTATCAAATCATGTCCGACTAACCTAAAATTTTGCACACAAGTCATATTTGACATTACGGACCTACTCCAACTTCTGGAATTGGATTCCGACCCCGATATCAAAAAGTCCACTTCCGGTCAAACTTCTTAAAAACCTTCAAATTTCTATCTTTAGCCAAATGGCTTCAAAATGACCTACGGACCTCCGAATTCACTTCTGATCGCGCTCCCAACTCCAGAATCACCATACGGAGCTACTCCCAGTCTCGAAATTCCAAATGGACATCGATAACACTGAAATGCACTTCAAACCAAACTTATGAAATTTCTTCCAAAATGCCAACTTCCACAATAGGCGCCAAAACGCTCCCGAGTCATCCAAAACCCGATCCGGGCATACGCCCAACTCCAAAATCATCATACGAACCTTCTGGAACCTTTAGATCTTGATTCCAAGGTTGTTTACTCAAAATTCCAATCTTAGCCATTTTCTCCAACTTAAGGCTTCTAAAATGAGAATTTTCATTTAAATTTAACTCTGATCTTCCTGAATTTCAGTTCCGACCATGCGTACAAGTCACAATACCTAAAATGAAGCTGCTTATGGCATCGGACTACCGAACGACGCGCTAGGGCTCAAAACGACCGGTCGGGTCGTTACATTCTCTCCCACTTAAACATACGTTCGTCCTCGAACGTGCTGAGAACTATACTTAAGTAGTCTGAAAGTACTGTTTAGCACCTCATGCACCTTCTCGTGCTACCACAACTTAGTCGAGAACATTAGCTCGATAGATTCTGAAGATATTCCCTTTTATTCAAGCAATAAGCCTTAGAGCCCAATTCCAACAGCCGGAATTCTATTGCCAGGCCTGTTTCCAACATACGATCACCATATCAATCACTACACGCTGTACTCAAACCTGACTGCATAACTTTGCTGGATTCTTATTTTGCAACACTTAATCCACATAACCAAGATAATATTTTCTGATCAACTTAGCCAAAATTCAACAAATCAGATGCTCCCATTGCACCTCATGACACACGCAAGTCTTACTCTAACTCTTACAATACCTCCACAATGGAAGAGATGTGCCAAAGTTCATAATCAACTGCCGGGCCAAACAATCATTGAGTCTATACTTCTGACAAGAAACATTACCACATTCTGAACCAATAATGATCTTTGCTCCTTAATGTACTTCATATAATCAGATTGGATGGATCTTAAAACCAATAATCTCATCTTACCCAGTACGAACTACTCAAGCAATATGCCACCCCGGACAAGATCAAAAGTCTCAATTGATGCCACAATGTGCCAGTAGGCTACTGATTAGAATACGATACAAAAAGAAAAACGAACTCTAGAAGGAATTACCTAACTCCTGCACTAATACGGACTTTCCTTAGAAGATAGGAAGCGAAGCACACAAAAATAGCATATAGAAAACCAGACTCGACATCACACTATTGCGGTGCGCAACCCGATCCAAATAACATACCCGTAGCGGTGTGCCACCCGATCCACACATAGATCTCACATAAGGAGATTGCACTTTGAGCTAAATCTGCTCATTACAATAAAAATATCGAATTTCTATCGCAAGCACGTTAAGTGCATAATACCATCCCTGAGAAAACACATAGCGCTATAGGCTACAAAACTCAAGCACAACTGAGGTGCGATACAAGATCTAAATCTCAAGAGCCATTCTGCTCACATATCATCATCGCCACGCGGAACCTCAACACATAAGAATTTACCAAGGCGTCTCACAACTCATATGGCGCAATACATCATCACCCGAAATAGCTGATGACAAAATAACACCCCGACTGTTCCTCCATAGGGAACGCTCGCTGAAACGAACACAACTGGCCTGATATAAAGCCCTATTCACAAATAAATCAATTCGCTGATCTCAAGTCGATTTCTGGTTGCACCAACTTGGCTAATAACTTTTCAAAGTTCCATAGTAACTCCCTTTTTTCCTCATAATACCTAAGAACAACCATTATAACCGAAGCAACCTCCCCAGTTTATAACCCAATAAACAAAGTGCCCTTCAGGCATAAATTCTCAAATTAATGCTATTACCACAATCCTAATACTTGGTTTCAATCTTTAGTCAATCAAGTGACTACATGTCACACTTATACAATCTTTCCATAAGACACGCTCCCATAATCTTTCGGAATAAATAACGGGTCTGCACATCTAAACCATCGGCCGCACTAACGTTGAAAAACGGTCTAGAATCCTTAACCAGGATGCAAAGCCTCTTTCACAACACATCGATCTCAGGTGACGCTGAAGACAATACCAATTTACTTTAATAATTCAACCCTTTCCTTGCTATTCCGAGCCCGTGACATCCTTGTCAACACCAAACTACAGCCTTGACCCTCACTTCAAATTTCCATACCTCTCACCGCACCCAACGTGCCAATATACGATAGAACACGATTTTCATCATAACTCCAAAATCATTAATATTTTAACACTTCATCATAAACAAACTTTTCACTTAACTCACTTCAGAAGAATCATAGAAACACACAGGTAAATTCCCATAACCGTAGGATATGCAAATCTCTAAGTAGTGGCCCAAGCCACCATATTCCTTCCGGAATCTGCTTCCACTTAACAAGCCATAACAGAAGAATGCTTCTGAATAACATCAATTACGGCGGCCAACAAACCTCACACGCACCGCTATAAATCATACGCATAACTCGATCACGCATGCCAAATTCAACTATGGCTAATCAATCTATCTTTTTTCGATCCACCCCAATTACCTTAGAAATAATACTAATTCCATCCAACACATAACATACTTCACCTGCACTCATCTCGAGTGACCTTGAATCACGAGACTGTGATGTCTCAAATCTCACGAACTGATTCGTATCTCTCAAATGCTATACTGCAAGTTAACATATCATAGAACATTCTGGGCACCTTCTCATAAGCTGCTACCATGATTGGTTCTCAACCGTACCTATAGGCTCGAAATCATTAGGCACCACACTTTACCCCTTTTTAATCCCATTAGGACCGTTATTGAAAGCCACCCGCTCTGACTTGGACCCGAATATAATCAACTCCATGAGTCTTCCATCACATGAATACCCGTTGGCGAAGAACCCGCCGAATCACTTTCCTTGGAACTCGCATCTATACAAAGCAAAATTCTGCATCTTTCCCCATGTCTGAACAAGGCCAATAAGGCCAACGATAGCCCACCATTAATAATTCCTTTGCTCAGATTACCACTTATGGTCTTTCCCCGTAGCTAAAATAGCCCAACAATATGCTAATAACCTGAAACCTCACGAGCAGTTAACTTTGTAACCCCATCATAAGAGGTAGGACCTTCCCACTTAGCTTGAAGCCATTATTTCACAACTTTGGAATTCACCAAGATTCCCTAGCTTCCATCGACATAACCTTGTATGATTAACCGCATAATTTCTCGGATTCCTTCTGCAAAACCCCATTCTTTTATACTTTGATTCGCCCACTACATTTGCACGACCGATCTCTTGGCTACATAACCAATAAAATTCTTCACAGAAGCCTCGCCAACCACGCGACTGCTAACCTGCTCACTTGGGTAACCCGCCTATAGAAGGCTCTCCCTGGCATCTTCCCATACTGCTGCGCAGGGTACAATTACTACGACATCAATGACCCTCCCTGAGTCTGAGCTCACTCCCCAGCTGCACAGGTCCATTTACCCCTCATGGACACCATTTAAATGTGCGACAACATCCTTCCAATATAAATTTATGTTGCATCCTTCTTTATTTAAGCGGCTCCTTTTCGTTATACTAAATCTCCGGCCGCACAAGAATCCCTACTTCAAATTGGGCCCATAGACCCTAATAACCAAGCACCAATATTCTCAAATCATTCCAAACTCTCCTTAAGGCGCATAATCATCTTATTACTAAGCCCTATACTGCTCAGCCACTCTCCCACTTTGGGCAAACTCGCTCCTATAATCAACTACTCAACCTACGCTTCTTACACCTGGCCCTTTAGAAGTTCAAAACTCCACCTGACACTTCCCACACGTGTTTCCTCATACTTTGCTGCTCATCTGTTGCCTTAATAAAATGTATCTTCCTGGAACTTGAATCCACAATTTGTTACTCACTTTAAACTTTTCCGAAGGTTATCTTTCTCGAACTGTCAACATTTAAAATACTATTTCCATCCTAAACCACCGCACCATGTGATATCTGACAGTCGTATCTCCAATACTATTTCACAATATCCTACCATAAAGGCGAATTGTAGCAGATTATAACATCGACAAGCTTTGTACGTCCAATTAGGACAACAACACCCTAATATAGAGGAGAACTCCACCACGCTTGCAATTACCAAGTCTCATCACTTCCACCAGCCCACATCCGACAATCCTTAGTCCGACTGCCTTCTCCTTGCCGGGAATAAAATACTGAATCCCTTGATTACACACTGAGTAAACCTCCTTTCAAGTTATTCACTGCCCTGACACGTGGGCAAACATCCTACCATCACAACAATACTGCGGAATAATCGCTCATAAGCATCGCGACAACCTGTGCCGAGCCTCAAGGCTCTTAGAAGTTCTGTTACTGAGTTGAACACTAAAATATCCTTCCATAAGGCGACTATAATAGTCCAATCAACTATACCAGGAGAATCATTCCGCACCACATTTGTAGTGCCATTACAATCCTTTAATTTTCGATTTATAACAAGCGCTCGCGTAAGATTGAGTAGGAAGAAATCAAAGGCATAAGGCTCAAAGGAATTGAACCGCATGATAAGGAAATCAATAAGGGAAGTACTCCTAACAGCCTTGTAGCCTCCCGAGGATAAGTACAGACGTCTCCGTACCGATCCGCGAGACTCTACTAGACTTGCTCATGACTCGTGAGACTGACGGGAACCTAGTGCTCTGATATTCATGTTGTCACGACCCAAAAGCCACTAAGGGTCGTGGTGGCACCAGACACTGTTGTCAGGCAAGCCAACTAATTAATCAATTAAACTCTCTCTTTCAACACCTTTGAAATCTAGGATTTTCCTTTCATTTTTCATAAATAAAAAGATCGCTTACTTCAATTCAATTTAAATAATAGCTATTAGTACACATCTTTCGAAAACCATCCCAGAACTCGGTGTTACAAGTGCATGAGCAACTACTGATAAGGGAAATAAAATACAACATCTATCCGAAATACAGTGGACAAGGAATAAATACCAAATGCTGAAAGGAACTACACTAGCTGCGGGTCGCTTCGAATAATGCAGCTCACCTAGTCCCAGAATCATCCGTGCTGCTATGCCTAGTAGGCTGCTAGAGACACATATACCTGTGCAAAAAAAATTCACAGAAGTGTAGTATGAGTACGTAAATAACGTGTACTCAATGAGTATCCCGCCTAATCTTGAAGAAGTAGAGACGAGATGGTCAACTTTGACACTTACTAGTGGTCCAATAATAATATACTAAATGTATGAGGAAATCAGGGATTTTATATATCGGTTCTAACTCACAATGCCGGTAAACAAGCAATACACCTTCAACAAATAATAAAGGATTTTCAAGGTTTACTTTTCTTTATTTTATCAATTTATATCAAGCCATGGAAAGCAGCATCAACGTATAAAATTCTCAGGCAACGATATATAAATTATGCGCAAATCATGCCGAGGCAATGGTCCGATCCAACAGAAATAAACTGTGCACTTGCCGAGGGTCGACGGCACGCCTATAGATGCATCTATTTAATCTGCCGAGGCGTTCGGCCCGTTCCAAAATAAACACATACAGACAGACAGTCAGTCAAAAAGTCAACATGGAGCAATTATCCAAGAAAGGCCAATTCTCTTTAATAATTTCAGAAAACGAAGCTTAAGTCTTTTTTAGAAATCCATTTATTAATTTAATATGATTTAGGCAATTCAAGCCATCAGTGGGTTCACAATTAATCCAAGTATAACATGCTTTTGGGTCCTAGACTACCCGGACAATAGCATAATAGTAGCTACGCACAGACTCTCGTCAGCTCGTGCGTACGTAGCCCCCACAAATAGGAGCACATGACCAATTTAACTCACCTATGGGGTAAATTCCCCCTCAAAAGATTAGAAATGAGACTCACCTCACTCCGAAGACTCATAACCGGCACTCTACATCCTTCCGAAGGCTCGAACCAACGGACAATGCTCCAAAACTAGCCAATGGTCATACAAATCCATTAATATATGCTCAATTAAACTTTACAACCCAATTTGTAACAATTCCTAACTCCGAACGAAAAGTTGACAAAAATGCCCTCGGGCCCACGTGCCCGAAATCTAAATTTTTTCGAAGATAAACTTTTCCCATGACCTTAGGAACTCAAATAGATAATTTCCTCTAAATTCCATATTCAATATCGTGGTTAAATTCCAAGAATAAAATTTCTAGGTCTTCCTACTAAAACCCCAACTATTTCTACAAAATTTCATGCTTATACACATTTAATGTATTTAACTCAAGATAGGTGGGGATGACTTACCTTATCATTGATGATGAAAACCCTCTCTTGAAGCTCCCTAAAAATCGCCCAAGCCATGAAAAATATGATAGAAATGGTCAAATGTCCGATTTTAAAACAACCATTTTGCTATTTTCGCTTTTGCAGAATTATTTCCGCTTATGCGGTCCTGGGCTCCAGCCCAATTTCCGCTTCTGCGGACGGCCCACCGCATATGCGGTTCCGCTTTTGCGTATCTTGGGCCCCTTCTGCGGTCCTGGGCTGCTCCACCTCCAGCAGTTTCTGCGACTTCTTCTTCGCTTCTGCGGTCCCAAATCTGCAGAAGCGGAAATACCGGAAGCAACAGCCCCAGCCCCCTCTTCAAACTCTGGACTTGATCCGTTAACCACCCAGAATCCACCCGAGGCCCCCGGGACCTCGACCAAACCTGCTAACCAATCCCAAAATACATTACGGACTTGCTCGAGGCCTCAATCATATCAAACAACGCTAAAACCATGAATTACACCCCGATTCAAGCTTTATGAACTTTGAACTTTCCAACTTCTACTTCCGATGTTTAAACATATCAAATCATGTCCGATTGACCTTAAATTTTGCACACAATTCATATTTGACATTACAGACCTATTCCAACTTCCGGAATCAGATTCTTACCCTGATATCAAAAAGTCCACTTCCGGTCAAACTTCTCAAAAACCTTCAAATTTTTAGCCAAATGGCTTCAAAATGACCTACGGACCTCCGAATTCACTTCCGATTGCGCTCCCAACTCCAGAATTACCATACGTAGCTACTCCAGTCTCGATGTTCCAAACGGATATCGATAACACTGAAATGTACTTCAAACCAAACTTATGAAATTTCTTCCAAAATGATAACTTCCACAATAGGTTCCAAAACGCTCCCAGGTCATCCAAAACCCGATCCGGGCATACGCCCAAGTCCAAAATCATCATACAAACCTGCTAGAACCTTCAGATTTTGATTCCGAGGTTGTTTACCCAAAATTTCAATCTTAGCCATTTATCCAACTTAAGGCTTCTGAAATGAGAGTTTTCATTTAAATTTAACTCTAATCTTCCTGAATTTCAATTCTGACCATGCGTACAGGTCACAATACCTGAAATGAAGTTGCTCATGGCCTCAGACTACTGAACGACGCGCTAGGGCTCAAAACGACCAGTCGGGTCGTTACAGCGAGCATCTCAAAGAAATCTATGGAATTCTCGGGTAACAAGGAATACCATGTCAAGGCTCCCCTCGTGAGATTTTTCCAAATTTCTTCAGCAAAAAAGACTCAGTCTCGTGGGGAGCTAAAGCATTCCCCTTTAAGCCATCGTATAGGTGGTAATATGATTTTAAGGGTCTGAAGTCCCAGCATACTTCGACATGTCTGGTATTTTAAACCGCTTCAGGATTAATTCTGGTGTCGTGCTCGGTTTGTACGGTAGTTGAGTATACCTCTTTGTGTTCAGTCCTTTCATCACCGGTGGTTTTTCCAGGATTCGATTCATGTGGGCATTCACTTCCCTTATAAATAGTATATTGAAGGGATCGTTCTCGTTGTTGGGACCGGACTCGCTCCCCGTAGTCCAATCGGAGCCAACCTCATCCATTTGCGGGAGCACCAAGAGGAACTGGACCTTATCTATTCGCATTATCGGAAGCCCACAATAAAGACTATTTCAACTCCGTCATAACCTTATCTTATCGTATGAGGTGGCATAGAATAATTGTTTGTTGCTTTTGTAGGACCCTTACCGCATCAATAACATGCTCATCTTTAGTATCATTGGGAGTCGCCTCTCGAACATGTCGTGGGTACCGCTTGTCTTGGACCGGTGAAGCATCGTTCCCCTCATTGTGGGAGTCACTGACTGAATCCTCATAAAGAGGCTGGTTTCCTTGAGCCTTAGGATTGTGTGTATTGTTAACACCATTATCTGCCAGTTTTTGAGTTTTTCTAAGACAAATAATCAAAACACGTTAGTAAAAGAGGCAAGGATCAACTTAATTACACGACTGTCTATGTCCCACGGTGGGCGCCAAAGTATTTACCCATAAAATAATAAAATTGAATTTATACGTGGTTTCTAGACAAGTGAATTAATTCGATCCTGAAATAATAAAATAATTGAAGAAATACGCAATACTTATCCTTGAAATGAAGATAAAATAGTAAAAACAGTAATTCCGGGACCACGACTTCCGGGCACAACAGCGATGAAATCAAGTAATAAGAAGATAAAATTATGTAGAGCTTTGGATTGATTATAATATAAGTTTCGGAAAATTCGTGTCCTTTACAATGATAATAGAGATCACTATTTATAGCTGCACCTAGGGAAAAATGTCCTAGGATCATGCCCTTCTTTAATATCATTCTTTCCAGTGACAAGCGGAACAATTGCCTTCGGTGTTACCTATCCTCTACTTTCGGCTCCACGCGTCACTCTCTTATGCGACCACTTAGCGTAGCATATTTTACCCTATACAATTACATTCCATGTTCATTAAAGTCTCCTAAGAGAAATAGTACAAATTAAATAAGTTATATTAGTAGTTCAAATAAGGAAGGATATAATACACAAAACCTTATTGATTTCAAATCATAAATATATGGAAATCAAGCAAATGCATATTCCTAAATATTAGATAAATAATTCAAATGACTATTTTGTCTAATGTGAAAATGCGAACGATATTTCGCTAAATGTTTTCGTACTTTTAATATAGTATAGATAAATATAGATATAGATATAGATAAAATAGATGTATTGTTGTATGTCACATGTATATCATTGTATAAATAGGATGTACACTTGACATGTACGTAGAGTGATATAGATGTGAGATATCTAGTAAATACCGTTATATGTCATTGCTTGTCATATAAAAATAATTAGTACACGTGAAATACATGGGAATACATGAAATATGTACAATATATAGTC
Organism: Nicotiana glauca; assembly: GCA_026770625.1. Classification (NCBI taxonomy): domain Eukaryota; kingdom Viridiplantae; phylum Streptophyta; class Magnoliopsida; order Solanales; family Solanaceae; genus Nicotiana; species Nicotiana glauca. The sequence continues at coordinate 80,068 of MU705162.1, forward strand.
ATTTCACCACCAGACCACCACTAGAAATCATCGTAACTTATTCCACAACAAAATGCGAAGCCATTTCCATACAAATAAAAGTGCAAGAAGAAGAGAATGTTTCAGAGTATTCGCCGCTGCCTGTCGTCTTCGTCGACGTCCGATGGGCTCCGGCCGGATTGTCTGTTTCCCCTTGAAAGTAAATTTTAAAAAATAATACTCCCTCCACTTCAATTTATGTGAACCTGTTTGACTGGACACGAAGTTAAATAAAAAAGAAGACTTTTGAAATTTGTGGTCCTAAACAAGTCAAAAAGGGGTTCAGAATATTTATATGGTTATAAAAGCTTTTCATTATGGGTAGAATTGTAAGTTTAAGCTAAATTGTTTCCAAATTTAGAAAGTAGTCGTTCTTTTTTGGAACGGACCAAAAAGTAAATAGGTTCACATAAATTGGAACGAAGGGAGTATATATATATATATACTCCTTCCGTTTCAATTTGTGTGAATCTATTTTCTTTTTGGTCCGTGCCAAAAAGAATGACTCCTTTCCTTGTTTGGAAACAATTTACCTTTATTCAATGATTTATAGCCACACAAAATATATGTGCCTCATTTTACACCACAAGTTCAAAAGTCTTCTCTCTTTTGTTAAACTCCATACTCAGTCAAACGGAGGGAATATATGTTTGCGACTCTTTAACAAAGAAATCGAGAGATGGAGATAATGGAGTTTTAGTGAGGCCCCTGGGTGAGCTTGATTACGGAATAGAGTTCTAGCGACTCCAGGCAACAAAACTAACTCCAAATAGAATTTTAATCTACTGATCGAAAGCAGCAAAAAAAATCTTGGTAGCATGGTGATTTTTGGTAGAAGCTGGTGAAGATGAAGGTGACGGGTGGCGTATAAATGGCAGTCGAGCGGGGGCGGGGGGCGGGGGTTGTGTGTTCTGAATTGGAGGAGAGAAAAAATTTAAAAAAATGTAGGGAAAAGGGCCTAATATACCCTTCTACTATAATATATTGTTCAATTCTGTCTTCCGTTATACTATTGAGTTATATATACCCCTACCGTTATACTTTGGGTTCAAATATACCCCTCATTTAAGCGGAGGGACACATCCTGTTGGTCAATTCTAAATATCTCCTAATTAATTAAAAAGACTCATTATCCATACTCGAAAAATAATTTTCTAAAGCAATTTTTTAACGGTAAAAATTGGAAAAAACGAAAAAAAAATTCCAGTTTTGACAAAAAAAAAATTGCTTTAAAAAACTGAAAATTTATTTTCTAAAACAATAATTTTTGTAAAATCTGGAAAAAATAAACTAAAAAGAAATTTTCTAAAGAAGTAAAAACTAGAAAAAAACTAAAAATTTTTAAACTAAAAACTGATAAAAAAGAAAATATTTATTTTTTTCAGTTTTTACAAAAACATTGCTTTAGAAAATTGCTTTTCAATTTGTTTTTAATTTTTCCAAAAACAATTGCTTTAGAAATTATTTTTCAGTTTTTTTAAAAGCAATATTTTTCTTAAAACTAGAAAAAAATATTTTTACTTTTTTCAGTTTTTAGTAAAAAACACTTAGATTTTTTTTCTAGTTTTTACAAAAATATTGCTTTAGAAAATTTCTTTTTAGATTTTATTTCTATTTTTACAAAAAATATTGTTTTAGAATATATTTTTCAGTTTTTTTGTAAAAATTGGAAAAAACATATTTCTGTTTTTTTCCTTTAGTTTTTAGTAAAAAAACTTTTAGAAAAATTACTTTAGAAAATTATTTTTCGGGTATGGATAATGAGTCTTTTAATTAATTAGGAGATATTTAGAATTGGCCAACATGACGTTGACACGTGTCCCTCAGTTTAAATGAGGGGTATATTTGAACCCAAAGTATAACAATAGGGATATATATAACTCAATAGTATAATGGGGGACAGAATTAAATAATATATCATAATAAAGGGATATATTTGGCCCTTTTCCGAAAAATGTTAGGGATATGTTTTATCAAAATTGATTCCTAAAATCAAGGGATACTTTATTGCCTTAAATTGCTACAAAATAAAAAATTCTTTTTATATAAGGTAATTACTCCATCCGTTTCAAATTAAGTGAGATAGTTTGACTCGGCCAGGGATAAAACTTTGTGGTGCCGTAATTTTTGTGTGGTTATAAAAGTTTCTCATTAAGGGTAAAATGAGGAGTTTAAAGTTGAATTATTTCCAAATTTAAAAATGTGTCATTTATTTTGGAACAGACTAAAAAGAAAAGTACTTCATTTAATATGAAACGGATGGAGTATTTGAAAGTGTCTATATAAAGTAATTGTTATATAAGGTAATTATTTTAAAGTGTATATTAAGTGTAATTAGAGCTCCTAAATCATCTTGCTGTGCAAATTCTCAAGTTAAAACGGTTTTATTCCATATTCAATTTATACCAATTCTTTGCATTTATTAGAACGTCTTAAGAATTTTGTAATTGTTATATAAGATTAATTTTTGTAAACTGAAAGTGTAATATTTTAAACACCATGAGCTAAAAGTGACATGCAACAATAGATAACTGTCTTTATTAAACTTAATTTGGTAACCTAAAAAAGTATTGTATATAACTTATTATATCTAATTAAAAACACTAATAGTATAAAGGTTTTTCACACTACCAGTATGTATTAGTCAAATAGTAATATATGATTGTTAAGTGGTCATTAAATGGTGTTGGAAAGTGATAATGTTCTTCTTCTCCGCCGTGACACGTATTTTAGTCTGGTAAACAAATGTCAAGTTGGAGTTCTTTTCCTGGAAATTATTTTAAGGTGTTGTAAACACGTGATTTTTGACCCTCCCCGAGAATTTTCACATTTTTAGTGTACATATTTAATTTAAGCCTAATA
>MU705169.1:12301-57835 GCA_026770625.1 Nicotiana glauca
CCCCCCCCCCCCCCCCGTTAAACCCCCTTCTATACAAGGCATAAATCCTGAATCCTTCCCCCAAATCTGGACATGAGCCAATATGGCCGACCATAGCATGCATCCAACAATCATCTACTCAAATTACCACTTATGGTCTTTTCCCGTAGTTGAAACAACCCATCGATATGCAGCTAAACAAAAACCTCGTAAGTAGTTAACTTTGCAACCCAATCATAAGCAGTGGGACTCTCCCACTTAGCATGAAGCCATTGTTCACAATCTGGAACTCACCGGAATTCCCTATCTCTTATTGACATAGCCTTACGCAATCAATTGCCAAAAAATTCTCGACATCTTAATGTAGAAACCCAATTTTTATACCCTTAATCACTAGCAACATTCGCACGACTGACCCCTTCACTGTATAACCAATAGAATTATTCGTAGAATCCATGCCAACCACGCGACCGCTAACCTGCTCACAGGAGTAACCCACCTGTAGAATTCACTCCCCGACATCTTCCAACGCTATTGCATGGGGTACAATCACTACGATATCAATAACCCATCCGAGCTCACTCCCCAGCTACACAAGTCCATTCACCCCTCGTGGACATCAATTAAATGTGCGAAAATATTCTTCCAATTCAAAGTTATGTTGTATCCTTCTTCGTTCAAGAAGCTCCGTCCCGTTATATCAAATCTCCTGCCGCATGATAGACCATACTTATAATTAACTTCGTAGGCTTCAATCGCCAGCCAGTAAAATCCCAAATCATTCCAAACTCTCCTTAAGGTAGGTGGTCATCCCACTACAAAGAACATATGTGACTCCACTTTGGCGGAACTCATCCCTTTAATCAATTACTCGTCCTTTGGCCTCTTATACTCGGACTTTCGAAAACTTTAGCTACCGCTTGACACTTCCTACATGTCCTTCCTCATACTTTGCTGCTCACTTGATGTCTTAAACAAAATCTCTCTTCGTGGCACCTAAACCCACAATTGTTGCTAACTTAAACCTTTTCGAAGGTCATCTTTCTCGAACCGTCAACATTTGAAATGTTGATTCAATCCTAAACCACCGCATTCTGCGATGCCTAATGGTTGTATCTCTGATACTATTTCACAATATCTTGCCCCAAGGTCGAGTTGTAGGATATCATAACACCTATAAACTTAATACGTCCAATTAGGACAATAGCACCCCCATATCGAGGAGAACTCCACCACGCTTGCAATTACCACATTTCATTACTTCCACCAGTCCACATCTGACCATCCTTAGTTCGATTGTCTTTCCCCTGCCAGGAATAAAATACTGAATCCCTTTGATTACACAGTGAGTAAACCTCCCTTTAATTCATTCACTGCCCCGACACGTGGGCAAATACCCTACCATCACAATAACGCTTGTAGAATAATCGCTCATAAGCATCGCGACAACCTGTGCCTAGCCTCAAGACTCTTAGAAATTCTGTTACTGAGCTGAACACTAGAATGTCCTTCCATAAGGCGACTATAATAGTCCAATAAATTATACCAGGAGAATCATATCGCACCATATTTGTAGGGCCATTACAATCCATAAATTTCCAATTTATAATGAGCGCTCGCGTCGCGTAAGATTGAGTGGGAAGGAATCAAAGGCATAAGCCTCAAAGGAATCGAACCGCATGATAAGGAAATCAAGAAGGGAAGTACTCCTAACAGCCCTGTAGCCTCCCAAGGATAAGTACAGACGTCTCCGTACCGACCTGTCATGACCCAAAATCCACTAAGGGTCGTGGTGGCGCCGGACACCTCTGTAAGGAAAGTCAACTAAATTATCAATTAAATCCTCTTTTAATACTTTTGAAAATCTAGGATTTTTCCTTCCATTTTTCATAATTAAAACAATCTCTACGTCAATTCAAATTGAGCAATAACTATTAGTACACATCTTTCGAAAATCATCCCAGAACCCGGTGTCATAAGTGCATGAGCGTCTATTGATAAGGAAAATAAAATACAATGTCTGTCCGAAATACAGTGAACAGGGAGTAAATATAAAAATGCTAAAAGGAACTACACTAGCTGTGGGTCACCTCGAACAATGCAGCTCACCTAGTCCCAAAATCATCCGCGCTGCTACGCCCAGTAGGCTACTAGAGGTATATGTACCTGTGCAACAAAAATGCACATAAGTGTAGTATGAGTACGTAATCAACGTGTACTCGGTGAGTATCCCGCCTAATCCCGAAGGAGTAGAGACGAGATGGTCAACTCTGACACTCTCTAGTGGTCCAATAATTATTCATCCTCAATATATATATATATTAAACAGTGGATTTATTTTATAAACATGATTTGATCCAGATAGAGGAAATCAAGTAAACATGTAATTCTTTCATAGGAAATTTCCAAAATTTCTTTTGAATATAATCCAAATACTTTTAAGCCACAAAAAAGGCAATACTAACTCAATTAAGTTCAAGGCAGCAGCACCAACATGCTCAAATCAGCACCAACGTGTACTCAATGAGTATCCTCCCTAATCTCAAAGAAGTAGAGACGAGATGGCAAACTTCGACACTCATTAGAATTCAATTAACAATATTCTAGAAATGCGAGAAAAATCATGTATTTATATAGTAGTTCTAATTCGCGAAGCCAGAAAATAGTAAACACCTTCAAGAAATTATCAAGGACTTTCAAGGTTTATTCTTTATTATCTTATCGGTTTATATCAAGCCACGAAGGGCAAATATCACATTTAAAATTCCCAAACAAAAAATAACATGTGCAAATCACACCGAGGCGACGGCCCGATCCAACAGGAATGTAAACTGTGCACTGCCGAGGGTCGAACGGGCTGAACCATAAATGCATCTATTTAATCTGCTGAGGTGTTCAGTCCGTTCCATAAATAAACACACACCCTGCTCGCGAATCATGCATGCGACGCAGGTACACATAAAATACATGCTCAGGTAGCCAATTAGGAATTTATCGGGGATATTTATCCAGGTAAGACAATTTCTCTTTTAACAATTCATGAAAAATGATGTTTAATCTCTTTTTAAATTCATTTACTAGTCCAAGGTGATTTAAACAATTCACGCTATCAATGGGTTTATAAATAATCCAAGTATAACATGCTTATGGGTCCTAACTACCCGGACAATACATAATAGTAGCTACGCACGGACTCTCGTCACCTCGTGCATACGTAGCCCCCACATATAGGAGCACATAATCAATTATTTCACCTATGGGGATAATTCCCTCTTACAAGGTTAGAAAGGAGACTCACCTCGCTCCGAAGACATAACCGGCTCTCTACATTCTTCCGAAGTCTCGAACCAACTCACAATTCTCAAAAACTAGTCAATGGTCATACAAATCCATTAATATATGCTCAATTAAACTTTACAACTTAATTTGTAGCAATTCCTAACCCCGAATGAAAAGTTGACAAAAATGTCCTCGGGCCCACGTGTCCGAATTCCGAAATTTTTTGAAGATAAACTTTGCCCATGACCTTAGGGACTCAAATATATAATTTCCTCCAAATTCCATACACAAAATCGTGGCTAAATTCCAAGAATTAAATTTCTAGGTCTTTCTACCAAAACCCCAAATATTTCTACAAAATTTCATGCTTAAATCCATACATAATTGATATTTTAAACTAACAATAGATGGGGATAACTTACCCTATCATTGATGATGAAAACCTTCCCTTGAAGCTCCCCAAAAATCGCCCAAGCCATGAAAAATGTGAGAAAAATGGCCAAATCCCGAATTTCAAACAAACTCTCTGCCTCCAGCCCTTTTCGCTTCTGCGACTGCTCCACCGCAGGTGCGGTCCCGCTTCTGCGGAAAAAAGACCGCATCTGCGGTCCCAACCTAGCCGCCCCATTCCGCTTCTGCGATAAGCCCACGGCTTTTGCGGATTCCTGACCGCATATGCGGTCTCTGCTCCCTTCACTCCCAACCGCTTCTGCGATTCCTTCCTCACTTCTGCGGGGCCTCTTCTGCGTTCCCATTTCCGCAAAAGCGAAAATACCAGCAACCAGCAAACTTCAGCCTTCCCAAAATTCCATTTTTGATCCGTTAACCACCCGGAATCGACTTGAGGCCCCCGGGACCTCAACCAAACCTACCAACCAATCCCAAAACACATTGCGGACTTGCTCGAAGCCTCAAATCATATCAAACAACGCTAAAACCATGAATTACACCCCGATTCAAGCTTTATGAACTTTGAACTTTCCAACTCCTAATTCTGATGTTTAAACCTATCAAATCATGTCCGATTGACCTCAAATTTTGCACACAAGTTATATTTGACATTACGGACCTACTCCAACTTCCGGATCGGATTTCAACCCCGATATCAAAAAGTCCACTCCCGGTCAAACTTCTCAAAACCTTCAAATTTCTACCTTTAGCCAAATGGCTTAAAAATGACCTACGGACCTCCGAATCCACTTCCGATCGTGCTCCCAATTCCAAATTAACCATACGAAGCTACTCCTAGTCTCCTAATCCCAAACAGACATCGATAACACTAAAATTCACTTTAAGCCAAATTTAAGAAATTTCTTCCAAAATGCTAACTTCCACAATAGGCACCAAAACGCTCCCAGGTTATCCAAAACCTGAACCGCGCATACGCCCAAGTCAAAAATCATCATACGAACCTGATGGAACTTTTAGATCCCGATTTCGAGGTCAACTATTCCAAATCCCAATTCTAGTTCATTCCTTCAACTTTAAGCTTTCGAAATGGGAATTCTCTTCCCAAATCAACTCCAAACTTTCCTAAATTCAATTTCGACCACACGTACAAGTCATATCACCTGAAATGTAGCTACTCATGGTCTCAGACTACTGAACGACACGTTAGGGCTCAAAATGACCGGTTACGTCGTTACACGTATGGCACACAGAGTTTGAGCATTTGCACCAGGGTGCAATGACCGTTTCGGAGTATGCTATCCGCTATACAAGATTGGTCAGGCATGCACCGGCCATGGTTGCTACAGTTTGGGAGAGAGTTCACAGTTTCATTGACAGTTTTATCCTACCCATCAGATCTAGCATGGCTCAAGAGTTGGAGATGGACATTCCTTATCACCAGGCAGTGAGCATTGCTATGAGGATTGAGGGTATGCTCGCCAGGGTGCAAGGGGAGAGGGAGGCCAAGAGGTCTTGAGAGTCGGGTCACTTCTCTGGTGCCCGTACCCCATTAGCAGGTCGTCATGGCAGAGTTTATACGGGTCACCCCATCCATTCAACTCTTCCAGTAGTGCTCCAGCTACGCCTACACCTCGGGAGCCTTATTATGCACCACCAGTTTCTAGCGTGCCTCCTGAACGGGGTGCTTCCAAGGGTCAGTCCAGCAGACCTGGCCCTAGTCAGTCATAGTCACAGCCACCGCGTCTTCCCAGAGCTTGCTTCAAGTATGGTGATACATGCCACATGGTTAGGGACTACCCCAGACTTGGTTGGGGTGCATCTTCATAGACTACTCAGCCACAGCGTGCTCCTCAGAGTTCTTAGGCCATGATCACAGCTCCAGCTGCTACCCCACCTGCCCAGTTGGCTAGGGGCGGAGGTCAGGGAGATAGAGGTCGCCCTCGAGAGAGGGGCCGGGCCAGATAGTATGTTATTCCGGTTCGTACCGAGGCAGTTACCTCCGACTTTGTCATTACAGGTATTATATTAGTTTGTCACAAAGAGGCATCGGTTCTATTCGATTCTGGCTCTACATATTCTTATGTGTCTTCTTACTTTGCTCTGCATTTGGGTGTGCCTAGGGATTCTTTGAGTTCCCTCGTTTATGTTTCTACACCTGTGGGGGATTCTCTTATTGTGGATCGCATATATCGGTCAAGTTTGGTTACTATTCGTGGTTTTGAGACCAGAGCAGATTTATTGTTACCATGTATGGTTGATTTTGACATTATCTTGGGCATGGACTGGTTGTCACCCCATTTTGCTATTCTTGATTGTCACGCCAAGACCGTGAAGCTGGCTATGCCAAGTATTCCACGTATTAAGTGGAGTGGTACTTTAGATCATACTCCCAGTAGAGTTATCTCTTTTCTTAAAGCTCAACGTTTGATTGAGAAGGGGTGTGCCACGTATTTAGCTTATGTGAGAGATGTCAGTGTTGATACCCCTTCTGTTGATTCAGTTCCAGTGGTATAAGATTATCCCGATGTGTTTCTAGTTGACCTTCTGGGCATGACGCACGATAGAGACGTTGATGTTGGCATTGATTTGTTGCTGGGCACTCAGCCCATTTCCATTCCTCCGTATCGTATGGCTCCTCCTTAGTTGAAGGAGTTGAAAGATTAGTTGCAGGAATTTCTTGGTAAGGGTTTTATTCGACCCAGTGTTTCACCGTGGGGTGCTTTTGTCTTGTTTGTGAAGAAGAAGGATGGTTCTATGCGTATGTGTATTGATTATCGCCAGTTGAACAAGGTTACCGTGAAGAACCGTTATCTTTTGCCTCATATTGATGATCTATTTGACCAGCTTCAGGGCGCACAGGTGTTTTCTAAGATTGACTTGTGCTCGGGTTACCATCAGTTGAAGATTCAGGAGCCAGATATCCCAAAGACTGACTTCAGGACTCGGTATGGTCATTACTAGTTCCTTGTTATATCATTTGGGTTGATCAATGCCCCAACAGCTTTCATGCATTTGATGCACATTGTGTTCAAACCATATCTTGAGTCATTCGTTATTATTTTTATTGATGATATTCTGGTGTATTCCCGGAGTCGGGAAGATTATGAGCAGCACCTAAGGACCGTGCTTCAGACCTTGGGGGAGAAGAAGTTATATGCAAAGTTCTCAAAATGTGAGTTTGGCTGAGTTATGTGGCATTCTTAGGCCACGTGATTTCAAGTGAGGGTATTCAAGTGGATCCAAAGAAGATAGAGGCCATACAGATTTAGCCCAGGTCGTCCTCAGCTATAGAGATTCGTAGTTTCCTTTGTTTGGCAGGCTACTATCGTCGCTTCGTGGAGGGATTTTCATCGATTGCGGCCCCTATGACTAGATTGACCCAGAAAGGGTGCCCCATTTCAGTGGATAGAGAAGTGTGAGTCGAGCTTTCAAAAGCTCAAGTTAGCTTTGACTATAGCCCTAATTTTGATGTTGCCTACCGGTTCGGGGTCTTATAGTGTCTATTGTGATGCCTCGAGAGTTGGCCTCGGAGCGGTGTTGATGCAGGATGGTAGGGTGATTGCCTACGTATCCAGACAATTGAAATTACATGAGAAAAATTACCCTGTCCACGACCTTGAGCTAGCTGCTAGTGTTCATAACTTGAAGATCTTGCATCATTATTTGTACAGTGTGCCTTGTGAGATCTATACTGACCATCGGAGCTTACAGCACTTACTCAAGGAAAAATATCTAAATACGCATCAGAGGAGGTGGTTGGAGTTGCTGAAGGGTTATGATATCACTATCCTGTATCACCCGGGCAAGGCCAATGTAGTGGCGTATGCCTTGAGTCGCCAAGCGGAGATTTTGGGGAGTTTGGAATATTTACCAGCTTCAGAGAGTGTTCAGGCTTTAGCCAGCTAGTTTGTGAGATTGGATCTTTTGGAGCCTAGTCGGGTTCTAGCTTGTATGGTTTCCCGGTCTTCCTTATTTGATCGTATCAGGGAGCAGCAGTATGAAGACCCTCATTTGCTTGTCCTTAAGGACAAGGTTCAGCGTGGAGATGCCAGAGATGTGACCATCGGAGATGACGGGGTATTGAGGATGCAGGGCCGGATTTGTGTGCCCAATGTTGATGGGCTTCGAGAGTTGATTCTAGTAGAGCCCCATAGTTCGCGGTATTCCATCCATCCGGGTGCCGCAAAGATGTATCAGGACTTGAGGCAGCACTATTGGTGGAGGCAGATGAAGAAAGATATAGTTGGTTATGTGTCTAGATGCCTCAACTGTTAGCAGGTGAAATATGAGCACCAGCGCCCGGGTGGGTTGCTTCAGCAGATGGAGATTCTGGAGTGGAAATGGGAGCGCATCACCATGGATTTTGTATTTGGCTCCCACGGACCTTGAAGAAGTTTTATGCCATTTGGGTTATTGTGGATCGGCTGACCAAGTCCGCTCATTTCATTCCTGTGTGTACCACTTATTCATCGGAGCAGCTGGCAGAGATTTATATTCTAGAGATCAACCTTCTGCATGTTATTCCAGTTTCTATTATTTCAGACAGAGGTACTCAGTTTACATCACGGTTCTAGAGAGACGTGCAGCAGGAGATAGGTACTCGGGTGGAGTTGAGCACAACATTTCACCCCCAAACAGACGGACAGTCCGAGCGCACTATTCAGATTCTTGAGGATATGCTCTGTGCGTGTGGGATTGAGTTTGGAGGGTCTTGGGATCATTTCATGCCATTGGCGGAGTTTGCTTACAATAATAGTTATCAGTCCAGCATTCAGATGGTGCCGTATGAGGCTTTATATGGTAGGAGGTGTAGATCTCTGGTGGGCTGGTTTGAGCCGGGTAAGGCCAAGTTATTGGACACAGGGTTGGTTCAGGACGCATTGGAGAAGTTTAAGGTGATTCAGGATAGACTCTGTACAGCCTATTCCAGACAGAAGAGCTACGCGGACAGGAAGGTTCGTGATGTTTCATATATGGTTGGTGAGCGGGTTCTGCTTTGGGTTTCGCCTATGAAAGGGGTCATGAGGTTTGGGAAGAAAGGAAAGTTGAGTCCGAGTTTTATTGGCCCTTTTGAGATCTTGAGTCGAGTTAGGGAGGTTGCCTATGAGCTTGCCTTAGCTCCCAGTTTGGCCGGAGTTCATCCGGTATTTCATGTTTCGATGCTCCGGAGGTATCACGGTGACCCGTCGCACGTGTTAAATTTTAGTTCAGTCCAGTTGGACAAGTATCTATCCTATATTGAGGAGCCAGTGGCTATATTGGACAGGTAGATCAGAAAGTTGAGGTCAAAAAACATTGCTTCAGTAAAGGTTCAGTGGCGAGGTCAGCCGGACGAGAAGGCAGCCTGCGAGACCAAGCAGGATATACGCAGCAGTTACCCTCATCTTTTCACTACTTCAGGTATGTTCTCTATACTCGTTCGAGGACGAATGAATGTTTAAGTGTAGGAGGATGTGACGACTCAGCTGGTTGTCTTAAGAATTAACGCCCCGATACCCTATTAATTGCTTTCCCTAAGTTCATTTCTGCTATTTTGGTTTGTCAGGACGTTCGGTGTTGGGTTTCGGAGAGTTTTGGGACAATTAGTCCCTAAATGAGAGCATAAGTGTTAAAAAGTGGTCCGTAGTTGGGACAGTGTGAAGACAACCTCGGAATGGAAATCTGATGGTTCTGTTAGCTCTGTTAGGTGATTTCGGGTTTGGGAGCGTGTTCGGAATGTATTTTGGAAGTCCGTAGCTCATTTAGGCTTGAAATGCCAACGTTTGAATTTTTGAAATTTCCGGTCCGATAGTGAGTTTTTGATCCAAGGGTCGGATTGGAATTCCGGAAGTTGCAGTAGCTCCGTCATGTCATATGGGAAGTGTGTGCAAAATTTCAGGTCATTTGGACGTGTTTTAATAAGGTTTTTGATCGAAGCTGTATTTTGATGAAATTTGAAGTTTTTAGGCATAAATCCTTGATTTAATCGAGTTTCCGACGTTGTTTTAGGTGGTTTAAGGGTTGGAACAAGTTTGAATAGGGTATTAGGTGTTATTGGTTCTTTTGGTTGAGGTCTTGGGGGTTTCGAGATGATTTCGGATGGTTGACGGGAAGATCGGAAAGTGTTGCAGCAGCTGAAGTTTTTCTCTTCTGGTATTTTCGCTTCTACGGCTTGGGAACCACAGAAGCGGCCTTGTCATCACAGAAGCGGGTTCGGGCATAATCTTCAGGATCCGTAGATGCGGAAGAAATTCCGCAGAAGAAGACTCGCACCTGCGAGATAGTAACTGCAGAAGCAGAACTATGGGTTTTGATGGAACCGCAGAAGCAGAGTCGCATCTGCGACAATGGAACTGCAGAAGCGGAATGTTGTGCATTCTTTTTTTATTGTGAGGAAGGAGTGTAAAACACGAAGGGTTATGTCGTGCATTGTTTGTTTATAGTGAGGAAAAAGTGTAAAGCACAAAGGGTGATGTCGTGCCGCACTATGTACCATTCCGTGCCATTTATATTGATTATATGTGAGGAAAGAGAGTAAAAGCATGAAGGATGATGTCGTGCACATTTTTATCATTATTGCTTGGTGAGGATGACAGTAAAAGCACAAAGGGTGATGCCGTGCACTTATTGATTTCTGATTCTTTATTCATGTCTAGCTATGTTGTTTTCTTCGTTTGTTGGTGATTTTTATTCGGAGTTGTTATTTTTTCCCACATCATGCTCCCCCTCCCATATTGACTGGTAAATCTCTGTATCTCAATTCCGCTGTATGTGTATATATATATAACTGCACAGGTTTATGTGGTAGTCTGGTCTAGCCTCGTCACTACTTCGCTTGTGTTAGGCTAGGCACTTACCAGCACATGGGTTCGGTTGTGCTGATACTACACTCTGTGCTCTTTTTGCACAAATCCAGGCATTATGCAGCAGCAGTAGCTTGGGAGTTAGCCTTCAGTCCAGCGAGACACCGAGGTAGCCTTGCAGGTATCCGCAGGCCCGGCGTCTCCTCTATCTTTTATTTTAGTCTGTTATCTCATGTATTCAAGACAAACAGTTTGTACTTTCTTTCAAATGGTTGTATTTAGTACTCTTAGTGGTTCGTGAGTATGTGACACCAGTTCTTGGGTAAAGATTTTGTTGTTTTCCCGCATTATTGTTCAGATTCTTCAGTTTAAGACTTCCGCTTATTTACTTTATTCCGTTGTTTCATGATATTACTGATAATTGTTAAAAGAAGTAAATTAATTAATGAAAAAGATAGTTAAGGGTTGGCTTGCCTAGCTCCCATTAGTAGCCACCATCACGACTACCGAGGGTGGGAAACCCAGGTCGTGACAAGTTGGTATCAGAGCTCTAGGTTGCACAGGTCTCACAACTCACGGACAAGCTTAGTAGAGACTGAAGGATCGGTACAGAGACGTCTGTATTTATCCCCCAAAGGGTACAGAGTTAGGAAAAATTTCACATTTGTTCTTTCTTGTCGTGCGGTTTGGTTTCTCAATGCTAATTGAATTTCTACTATGTTCTTCCGTAGATGGAGAGAACACGCACTTCCTCATCTTCTGATCAGTAGTCTGAGCCCCAGGCAGCTCTCGCTAGGGGCAGGGGGCGAGGCCGAGGCTGTACTAGAGGCCGAGGTAGGGGCAGAGATCAGCCCTGAGCAGCAGCACCAGTGGCGGAGCCTCAGGTTGACTTCGACGAGGAGGTTTTGGCCCCAGCCCCTGCCCCAGCAGTTCCGGTGGGCCCAGCTCAGGTCCCAGAAGGGTTTATTGCTACCCCAGTTTTTCAGGATGTTCTGGTCCGATTGGTGGGTCTTATGGAGAGTGTCACTTGAGCAGGTTTGCTTCCTGTAGCACTAGTCGTCTCTTAGGCTAGAGGAGGAGCCCAGACTCCTGCTACTCGTACTCCGGAGCAGGTAGCTCCTCAGATTCAGACTCCAGCAGTTCAGCCAGTTGGAGCAGCTCAGTCGGGTATAGTATCATAGGCCAGTGATGGGGCAGCTATGTCTGTCGATGCTTTATGGAGGTTGGATATGTTCACCAAGCTTTTCACTACTACCTTCAGTGGTGTACCAACCGAGGATCCTCAAGATTATTTGGACAGCTACCAAGAGGTTCTTCGGAACATGGGTATTGTTGAGACCACTGGGGTTGATTTCGCTACATTTCGCTTGTCTGGATCCGCCAAGACTTGGTGGAGGGATTATTGTTTAGCTAGACCAGCAGGATCTCTAGCCTTGACCTGGGAGAAGTTCATGCATTTATTTTTGGAGAAGTTTCTCCCTATTACACAGCGTCTCCATCAGGGATCCATGACAGTCACCTTGTACAAGACCAGGTTTATTGAGCTGGCCCGCCATGCTACTGTTATACTCCCCATTGAGAGGGAGGGAGGGAGATGGTTTATTAATGGACTTTTCATCCTATTCGTCTCCAGATAGCTAGAGAGGCCGGGAGCGAGATATCCTTTTAGGAGGCGGCCAATGTGGCCGGAGGATTGAGATGGTATTGTCATAGGGGGTGGTCATAGAGTAGACAAGAGACCCATTCAGTCAGGCCGATTCAGTGGTTCCTCGTTTGGAGGCAGAGATTCGTATGATAGGGGCCAGCCTTCTAGGCCTTTTCAGTCAGCCCTCTAGGTTTCTCAGGGTGCCTAAAGATGCCATGGTTCTCACGTGCACTATTCTGATCAGCAGCCATTCAGTGCACCACCAGCTCCTATCAGTGCACCTCCACTTTAGAGTTTCCGTGGTGGTCATTCAGGTCGACAGGGCTAGCAGACTTAGCAGCCGAGGACTTGTTACACTTTTGGTGACACGGGACATATCGCTAGATTTTGCCCTCGAGCACCAAGCAGTTCTCAACACCAGGGTTCTCGTGCCATGGTTCATGCACCAGGTGTTCCACAACCCTCCCTAGCCAGCTAGAGGTGGGGTAGAGGTGCTAGAGGTGGAGGTAGAGGTCATAGAGGTGGAGCTCAGACCGCCAGAGGTGGAGGCCAGCCAGTAGCAGGCCGTCCTAGAGAGGTAGATCAGAATGGTGGGGCCCAACCCCGATGTTATGCTCTTCAGGCCAGGCCCGATGCAGAGGCTTTAGATGCGGTCATTATAGGTACAGTTCTATTTTGTGATAGATATGCTTCAGTGTTATTTGATCCGGGGTCTTTGTATTCATATGTATCATCCTATTTTTCTCTATATTATGTCATGCCTAGTAATGTATTGGGTATTCCTATTTATATGTCTATGCCGGTGGGTGATTCTATCGTGGTCGATCGAGTTCATCGTTCCTGCGTTGTGGTGATTGGGGATCTGGAGACTCGTTTAGATTTGTTGCTTTTAGACATGGTTGACTTTGATATTATATTGGGGATGAACTGGTTATCACCCTATCATGCTATCTTGGACTGCCATGCCAAGACTGTGACCTTAGCTTTACCGGGTATGCCTCATTTAGAGTGGAGAGGGACTTCATTCTACCCGCAGTGTTATATCATATGTGAAGGCTCGGTGTATGGTCGATAAGGGGTGTTTGTCGTATTTAGCCTATGCTCGTGATTCCAGTGCCGAGGTTCCCTCTATTGATTCTATGCCCATTGTTTGTGAGTTCCCTGATGTTTTTCCTTAAGACCTGCCGGGTATGCCACTCGACAGGGATATTGATTTTTGCATTGATCTCGTTCCGAGCACTCAACCCAGTTCTATTCTGCCATATCGCATGGATGTGCCAGAGTTGAAAGAGTTAAAGGAACGGTTGCAAGATTTGCTTGAGAAGGGTTTCATTAGACCCAGTATCTCACCTTGGGGTGCGCCGGTGTTATATATCAAGAAGAAGTATGGGTCAATGAGAATGTGCATTGATTACCGGCAATTGAACAAGGTAAAGATCAAGAATAAGTATCCACTGCAGAGGATTGATGATTTGTTTGACCAGCTTCAGGGTGCCAGGGTATTTTCCAAGATTGACTTGTGATCTGGCTACCATCAGTTGAGGATTAGGGCATCTGATGTCCCTAAGATAGCTTTCCGCACTCGGTATGGGAATTATGAATTCTTGGTTATGTCATTCGGGTTGACAAATGCCCCAACAACTTTCATGGACTTGATGAACCGAGTGTTCAGGCCTTATTTGGACTCATTCGTAATAGTTTTCATTGATGATATATTGATATATTCCCACAGCCAGAAGGAGAACGAGCAACACCTTAGAGTGGTTCTTCAGGCTCAGAGGGATAGTCAGTTATATGCAAAGTTCTCCAAGTGTGAATTTTGGTTGGGTTCAGTTAGATTCCTGCATCATGTAGTATCAGTAGAGGGTATTCAGGTGGACCCAAAGAAGACAGAGGCAGTAAAGAACTGGCCTAGACCAGCATCAGCAACAGAGATTCGGAGTTTCTTGGGGTTGGCAGGCTACTATAGACGGTTTGTGGAGGGGTTTTCATCTACTGCAGCCCTGATGACCAGATTGACCTAGAAGGGTGCCAAGTTCAGATAGTCGGATGAGTGTGAGGTGAGCTTTCAGAGGCTCAAGATAGCTCTGACTACAACACCAGTGTTGGTTTTGCCCACGGGTTCAGGGCCTTATACAGTCTATTGTGATGTTTCCCGTGTTGGGCTTGGAACAGTGTTGATGTAGGATGGCAAGGTCATTGCTTATGCTTCAAAGTACTTGAAGATTCATGAGAAGGACTATCCGGTTCATGATTTAGAGTTGGCAGCCATTGATTGAAGATTTGGAGGCATTATCTGTATGGCGTGGCATGTGAGGTGTTCGCGGATCACAAGAGTCTTCAGTATTTGTTCAAGCAAAAGGAGTTGAATTTGAGGTAGAGGAGGTGGTTGGAGTTGTTTAAGGACATCACCATTCTATATCATTCGGGGAAGGCCAATATGGTGGCCGATGCATTGAGTAGGAAGTCAGCTAGTATGGGTAGTCTTGCTTTGCTTTAGATGTTCAGGCTTTAGCCAACCAGTTCGTGAAGCTGGACATTTTTTAGCCCAGTCGTGTGTTAGCTTGCACGGTTGCTCGTTCTTCATTATTAGAGCGTATCTATGATCGGCAGTATGATGATCCCCATTTGTGTGTCCTTAGAGACACGGTGCAGGAAGGAGGTGCCAAGCAGGTTATGTTAGATGCTGATGGAGTCTTGAGATTGCAGGGGCGAGTTTGTGTGACCAATGTGGATAGGCTTCGAGAGTTGATTATAGAGGAGGCCCATAGTTTTCGGTACTCTATTCATCCGAGCGCCACGAAGATGTATCAGGATTTGAGGCAGCATTACTGGTGGTTTAGAATGAAGAAGGATATTGTAGCATATATGGCTCGTTGTTTGAATTGTCAGCAGGTTAAGTACGAGCATCACAGGCCTGGTGGTTTACTTAAGAGAATTGAGCCTCCCGAGTGGAAGTGGGAGCGAATTACCATGGATTTTGTTACTGACTTCCGCTGACGCGGAAGAAGTTCGATGTGATATGGATCATTGTTGATAGGTTGACCAAGTCAGCGCATTTCATTCCTGTGGTAGTCTCTTATTCTTCTGAGAGGTTTGCTAAGATCTATATTCGGGAGATTATCTGCCTTCATGGTGTGCCCGTATCTATCATTTTGGATTGGGTTACACAGTTTACCTCGTGCTTCTGGAGAGCAGTTCAGCGAGAGTTGGGCACACGGGTTGAGTTGAGCACAGCATTTCATCCCCAGACGGACGGTCTGTCCGAGAGGACTATTCAGATCTTAGAGGATATGCTCCGAGCTTTTGTTATTGACTTTGGAGGTTCGTGGGATTAGTTGTTGCCATTAGCAGAGTTTGCCTACAATAACAGCTACCAGTCGAGCATCCAGATGGCTCCTTATGAGGCTTTATATTGTAGGCGGTGTCGGTCTCCGGTTGGATGGTTTGAGCCGGGAGAGGCTCGGTTGTTGGGTGCGGATTTAGTTCAGGAGGCCTTGGACAAGGTCAGTATCATTCAGGATAGGCTTCATTCAGCTCAGTCCAGGCAAAAGAGCTATGCAGACCGCAAGGTTCGAGATGTGGATTTTATGGTTAGTGAGTGGGTATTACTCCGAGTGTCGCCTATGAAAGGGGTGATGAGATTTGGGAAGAAGGACAAGCTTAGCCCCAGGTTCATTGGTCCGTTTGAGATTCTTGATCGAGTGGGAGAGGTGGCTTATAGACTTACTTTTTCATCGAGTTTATCAGTCGTGCATCCAGTGTTTCATGTGTCCATGCTTCAGAGGTATCACAGCGATCCAGCCCACGTGTTAGACTTCAGCACTATCTAGTTGGACAAGCACTTATCTTAAGAGGAGGAGCCGGTAGCTATTTTGGACCGGCAGGTTCGTCAGTTGAGATCTAAGAGTTTCCCTTATGTTCGTGTTGAGTGGAGAGGCCAGCCTCCTGAGGCATAGACCTGGGAGTCCGAGTCCGATATGTGGAGCTGTTACCCTCATCAGTTCCCCAACTCAGGTACTTCCTTCTTCTGTCCGTTCGAGGACGAATGGTTGTTTTAGAAGTAGAGAATGTAACGACCCAAAGGGGTCATCACCTATTTTCTACACATTATTTGCTTCCGAGGCCTTGAAAAACTCACTTATAGATACCTCATTTTGCGTGCACAGTCCGGGCACGTAGCCAGAAAGCTTAAATGTGAAATTGTGTGAAAAATGCTAAGTTTTGGTATTAAAATGAATAAATTTGACTTCGGTCAATATTTTGGGTAAACGGACCCTGACCCATGATTTGACGGTCCCGGAGGGTCCGTAGGAAAATATGGGACGTGGGCGTATGCCCGAAATTGAATTCCGAGGTTCCAAGCCCAAGAAATGAATTTTTTAGTCAAATTGTTTTTCCAAAATTATTAAGGAAAAATTGAAATGAAAATCGATTAGAACGTGTTGGTATCGGGCCTGTATTTTGGTTTCGGGGCCCTGTACAGGTCTTATATGTAATTTAAGATGTTTCTGTAAAATTTGGTTGAAATCGGACGTCGTTTGACATGTTTCGGACTTAAATTTCTAAAATTGAAAGTTAATGAAGCTTGAGGAAAAACT
Organism: Nicotiana glauca; assembly: GCA_026770625.1. Taxonomy (NCBI): domain Eukaryota; kingdom Viridiplantae; phylum Streptophyta; class Magnoliopsida; order Solanales; family Solanaceae; genus Nicotiana; species Nicotiana glauca. The sequence continues at coordinate 28,999 of MU705169.1, forward strand.
ATTGATTTTAAGAGTTGATTCGTTGTTTTTGATGTTATTTTGGCGATTTAATCACATGGTTAAGTTCGTAGGATGTTATTGAGTTAGTACATGTGTTTGGTTAGGAGCCCCGAGGGCTCGGGAGTGTTTCGGAGGTGTTTCAGAGTGGTTTCAAACTTAGAAAAATTGCAGATTTGCTTCAGCTGTTGCAGACCCAGTTTCTTCTATGTGTTCGCATTGATCCTCTCATGTGCGCGATGGCCTAAATTTTCCTCCTTCGCATTCGCGTCCCTGCCCTCGTATTCGTTTAGGGTTATTTGACTCTGAGGGCTGAGTCTTCTTTTCTTCATCGCGTTCGCGTAAGCCTACACGCGTTTGCGTAGCTTTGCAGGATTTCCTCTTCGCGTTCGCGTGCTGTCCCACACGTTCGCATAGACCAATTTCAGGGCCTCACTATTTTTACTGTCCACGTTCGCGTGCCTCCTTACGCGAATGCGATGGTCTGTTAAGTCCTACCCTTCGCGAATGTGACCGGCCTGTCACGAATGTGAAGGGCAATTTCGCCCAGTTATATTTTTAATTTTCAAAAACAGTAGCTACAGGATTTCATTAAGTTTTCGCGAACTCCTTCTTCTCTAAGGTCCTTAGGCGTCCATTGAAGCTATCCTTCACCAAAGACTTCTTGGGTTAGTAATCCTTGTTTGTTTCCTTCCATTTTCTTCAACATCTAATGAATTCCTAAGCCTAAAACATGTAATCAAGGATAGAAATTAGAGAAATGGGTAGGGTTAGAGCTTTTTAATTTTTCTTGATTTAGACCTTGTTTTGGGGTCAAATTTGAAAACAAATTATATATTCGGGATCGTGGGTTAATGGGGGATTTGATTTTGGTCCGAACCTCATGTTTTGACCAAGCGGGGCCGGGGTCAATTTTTGAGATTTTGGGAAGAGAGCTAGGAAATCTATAATTAGGCATTGGGTTTGATTTGTTTAGCATGTATTGATGTTATGACGTCATTATTGTATAGATTTGATTGATTTGGAGCCGTACTCGAGAGGAAAAGCGGTTGTTGTAGATTGAATTGGTCGTGGAAGTTTGAGGTAAGTGTTTGGTCTAACCCTAGCTTGAGGGATTAGGAGTTGAGTCCTATTTGCTATGTGGTAATTGTAGAGTACGACGTATAGGCATGGTGACGAGTATTTATACGTTGGTGTCTAGCATGACCGTGAGTCTTTAAATTATGAATATCTTAATTTTGTTGTATTTTTCTTGCCTTGGTGATGATTACTATTTGTTGTGAAAAGCTTGTGAAAGGAAAAAGTGACCTATGAACATCGAGGAGCCCTGGCTCAAGTTATATTGCAATTGTGAACGTATATGAAATGGTTGAACCCTTTGGAGCATTGGCTCAAATGGTAAAGTGAGATATGAAATAAAAGTGAAAGGAAGAGAAATAGCATTTTAATTGTTCCCTTGCCGGGATATTGTTGCTTGTTGGTTATTTCCCCTTGCCGGGACATTGAGATTATTGATGTTGTGCCCTTGCTAGGATTTATTTGTTTCAATTATGTTCCCTTATCGGGATTTCTATTATTATTCTGTTTTGTTTATTCCCTTGCCCTTGTTTGTGATTGTTGTTTGGGTGAGGAAGAGTGTTAAAGCGTGAAGGGTGATGTCGTGCATTGTTTGTTTATTGTGAGGAAGGAGTGTAAAGCACGAAGGGTGATGAAGGGTGATGTCGTGCATTGTTTGTTTATAGTGAGGAAAGAGTGTAAAGCACGAAGGGTGATGTCGTGTCGCAAGATGTACCATTTCGTGCCAATTCTATTGATTATATGTAAGGAAAGAGAGTAAAAGCACGAAGGGTGATGTCGTGCACATTTTTATCATTATTGCTTGGTGAGGATGAGACTAAAAGCACGAAGGGTAATGTTGTGCACTTGTTGATTTCTGATTCTTTATTGATGTCTAGCTATGCTTTTTTCTTCGTTAGTTGGTGATTTTTATTCGGAGTTGTTATTTTTCCCCATAGCATGCTCCCCCTCCCATATTGACTGGTAAATCTCTGTATCTCAATTCCGTTGTATATGTGTATATATATATAACTACATAGGTTTATGTGGTAGTTTGGTCTAGCCTCGTCACTACTTCGCTTGTGTTAGGCTAGGCACTTACCAGCACATGGGTTCGGTTGTGCTGATACTACACTCTGTGCTCTTTTTGCACAAATCCAGGCATTGGGTAGCAACAGTAGTATGGGAGATAGCCTTCGGTCTAACGAGACACCGAGGTAGCCTTGCAGGCATCTGCAGGCCCGCATGTCATTTATCTTTTATTTTAGTCTGTTATCTCATGTATTTGAGACAAACAGTTTGTACTCTCTTTCAAACGGTTGTATTTAGTACTCTTAGTGGTTCGTGAGTATGTGACACCAGTTCTTGGGTAAAGATTTTGTTGTTTTCCCGCATTATTATTCAGGTTCTTTAGTTTAAGACTTCCGTTTATTTACTTTATTCCGTTGTTTCATTATATTACTGATAATTATTAAGGGTTGGCTTGCCTAGCTCTCATTAGTAGGCACGATCACGACTTCCGAGGGTGGGAAATCCGGGTCGTGACACTATCAGTCTCCGTTACCGAGGAATAAGTCAATCTAGCTTTACGGAGAAGATCCATCTCTATACCAATACTTCGGACAAGATCCATGTCCAGGGAAGATCCATCCCTCAATATGATCAACTTAAGTGCTCGCTAGGGGTGTAAAGACTCCAGAGGGGCTTCTCTGAGCCCAAGTGCTATATCAATGCCAGTGAAGGCATGATCAATATCATTGCTGTGGCGTGCAGCCTAATCCCATACTGTAAACAATATTCGGCTCTCGACCTCACTCGTCCAATACTCTCAAGTCTCACAAACATGGGCTAAGTTGTCATGATACAAGCCCGAACAATGATATGATATGTCAAATAGCAATAATCGAGACTAAGGCATGATATAATATGTATGAACATGACTGAGTATAGAATGTACATGAACTATTGACATGACAGCAAGAAACGACCTTTCGGGTCTCAAAAATATCGGCGTGAAGCATTAACATGATATTTAGCATGATTTGTAGCTTATCGACTTAATCATATGATTACAACACAATATCAACATAAAAGAGTAGCTAAGCGATGCCATGGAATGATCCAGGCCGCATTTCTCATTGTGCACACCCACTCGCCCGTCACTTGGCATTTCGTCACCTCAATAGTAATCATAGAACACATAGTTCGGGGTTTCGAACCCTCATAACCAAGTTTGGAAGTGTTACTTACCTCAAGCCAAGCCAAATCCTAGCCAGTGATGCCTTTTCCTCTCGATTCGGCCTCCAAATGCCCCGAATCTAACCAAAAATCAGAACCATAATAACAATATATGCTAAGGGGACAAAGCCCTCAAAATTTCCGAAATTGGTCAAACCCGACCCCCGGGCCCACACCTCGGAATCCGATAAAAATTACATCAATAGAACCCTTATCCTCCCACGAGTCTATACATACCAAGAACATCAAAATCAGACCTCAAATGCCCCCTCAAATCACCAATCAAAGTTCTCCAAAACTCAATCCCTAATCCTCCATTTTTAGGCTTTAAATCCCACTAATCTCATGGTTAAACAATGAAAAAATTATCACAAACACAATTAAAAAGGCCCAAGTAACTTACCCCATTGAAATCCTTGATTCCTCTTGCAAATCACTGCCCAAAGCTCAAATCCCGGCCAACAATGGTTAAGAAATGACTGAAAATCGCGAAGGAGACTTTATATATAATCTTCCTAGAACTTCCGCTTCTGCGAAATTTCATTAAAAGGCAAATTTTCACTTCTGCGGTCATCGTAGATGCGGGGACCAAACCGCACTTGCAACCCCTTCTGTGCACCTGTGCTCAATAACTGCTTATGCGGTCCTCGCACCCGCGGTCCCAATCCGCAAGTGCGGAAATAACAGGGACAACAGAAATTTGCAGCACAACTCAAATTCCAAACTTCCCGTCAACCACTCAAAACCATCCCGAGGCCCCCGGGACCTCAACCAAAATTATGAACAAGTCACATAATATCATTCAAACTTAGTCAAGCTTTCGAATTACTCAATACAACACCAAAACATCGAATCAACCTCGAATTCAAACCTAAGAACTTATAAAATTCTAAATTCCACAAATGACATCGAAACCTATCAAATCACCTCCGAATGACCTGAAATTTTGCACACTCGTCAAAAATGACACTACAGACATACTCCAATTTTCGTAATTCCATTCTGACCCCTATATCAAAATCTCACCTATCAACTAGAAAGCGCCAAAATTCTAATTTCGCCAATTCATACCTAAATCTACTTCGGACCTCCAAAACACATTCCGATCATGCTCCTAAGTCCCAAATCACCTCTCGAAGCTATCTGAACCATCAAAATTCACATCCGAGCCCTTTCTCACATAAGTCAACATTCGGTTGACCTTTCTAACTTAAGCTTACTCAAAAGAGACTAAATGCCTCAAACCTTACCAAAACCTCTCTGAACTAAACTAATTGACCCAATAACATATAATATAGCTAAAAGACAACAAGAAGCAAAACTGGGGGAAACGGGGCTGAAATTCATAAAATGACCGGTCGGGTTGTTACATCTTTCTTTCCTATTTTTCAAGCGTATCAATTTACTAGATCACGACATTCTCTCCCTCTGTAAATCACAACATTCTCAACAAACAATTCTCCAAAGGAGCTCCAAATTTCACTCAAAATTGATAAAATTTACTATATCCTTTTGCGATTTCTGTGTAGATACAACTTTTGTGATTTTTGTGTAGATACAACTTTTGCGATTTCTATGTAGAAGGAACTGTGAACTACAATCAAAAGCAATCAAGGAATTAGTGAGTTTTGACCTAATTTCAGTTACTTCAATGGCAAATTTACCAATTTTTATTCAGTATGGTGGACGATGGAATGTTGACTACAACTTTGTAGATTATAATATATATGTTGTAGTAATTAATCCAAATATAAAATTTGAAGATTTTTTAGAGGTGATTACAAACAACTTATGATAGATAATTCATTAAATGTTATTGAAATCAAATACACTGCCCCAAACAGGTCTCCACCAATAGTGATACATAATTGTATGGGTGTATGTGTATATCTTGAGATAAAAAAAGCTCAAAATTTACAATGTATCCCTTTTGTATAACATCGAGTGAAAGGTATATGGACATGATCCGCTACAATTCAAATTCTGCTGTGATTTCCTTAGAATGTGCACAAAGTTCAGTTATAGATGAGAGATACAATGGCGATACAATTAATATCATCGAGTTTAGGGATGGAAAAGACTGGCACAATATAGAATATGATGAAAATACAATAATAACCGACCTTTATCATATAGATGTAGAAGAAGGTCAAATTTATAAAGACAAGGCTACGATAGTCAAAGTCATGAAGCACTTGGCAGTAAAGGAAAAATTTCAGTTTAAGGTGCATAGATCAAGTGAAAATAGGTATCAAAATATTTACTATATAATTATGTATCTCAATGAATATCGCAGTTAATGTTAGAAGCATAATTATTCAGAAAATAAGTTGTTGCTTGTAAGTCTGTGGCTATACACTTTTAAGTTGTGGTTGTCACCGTCTAGTACTGTATAGTCGTTGTATTTTTTCATCTAGTATTGTGATGGCAGTGTGTATCACTATATATCATTGTATTTCATGACGCTCTATTTATTGATGGAAAAGTTTATATCCTTATCGTAGATACTGCCTAGTATGCATCAACAACAACTGTGATTGGTATTTTAAGTCTTCGAGCCTGAAAAAAGCAAAACTTTTCAAGGTCAAAAATTTCAGCAAAGTGCACTCATGCCCGTTGAAAGACAGATCTTACGCACAATGTCAAACTACTGCAAAACTCATCGACAGTCTTCTGATAGACAAGTATAAAGACCCAAAACAATATACACCCCTAATGACATAATCGGAGACATGAATAAGCAGATGGTTTTCAAATGACATATATGCAAGCATGAAGATCAAAAGAATATGCAGTTCAAGAACTGAGAGGGAAACCGAGCGAATCATATGAAAAGATGGCAAGCTATGCTGGTACTCAAAAATCTTATATTGGTGGTAAGTTTGAATAAAAGGAAGACTTGTTCATGTATGCTTTCGTTGCACTATATCCATCTATAAAATGATGACATTATTGCAAATTGGTTGTTGTTGTAGATGGAACCTTTCTTAAATCTAAAATCATTGTTAGCATCCACACAAGATCCAACGCGTAAAAATAATGATATATATATATATATATATATATATATATGATTCAATTTATATATATATATATATATATGATTCAATTTATTAGGTAGTATCCTACCACTCACATATTTCATAGTAAATTCAAAGAATAATGCATCCTAGGAATGGTTTTTTACGAGGTTCAAGGATGCATTTGGGAAAAGGGAAATAATGTGCATAGCCTCGGATATCTATATACAAATATGTTTATATGATTCAATTTATTAGGTAGTATCCTACCACTCGCATATTTCATAGTAAATTCAAAGAATAATGCATCCTAGGAATTGTTTTTTACGAGGTTCAAGGATGCATTTGGGAAAAGGGAAAGAATGTGCATAGCCTCGGACTAACATGAAGGCATTGAAAATGCAGCAGCAACAATGTATCCATAAGTACCTCATTGTGTCTGCATATGACATCTATGGAATAATGTAAAAGAAGAATTTACAAGAAAAACAATTTGCTGCTCAAAGACATATTCTTTGCTATGGCCAAATTATACAATTGAGAAGTTTGATTACCACATGGCAGAGGTAGAGAAAATTTATAAGAGGGTCATAGATTGCTTAATGAATGTTGGTTATGAAAGATGGTCCAGAGCACATTCCACCGTCAATGGAACATTGACGATGGCTTCAAACATTACAAAGTCGATCAATGCAGCGCTCAAGGGTGCTAGGAAACTCCCATTATTGCCTTTGCTAGACTACATAAGGCAATTGAGATGGTGGAATGTTACAAACCTAAAGAATGCAGTAGAGTCATTTACTGATCTTGGAAAAAATATGATACAATGCTGATGGACAATCTTGAATTGTCACATCAGATGAAGGTATGACTAGAATCAGTAGATACTTATGCATAGAATATGTAATTATGCCGAATTCACGGATCTGTTATATCTTTAACCCTTTGTGTGATTCAGTTAAACTAGTGTCCACCTACACAAAAGCAAAGGGTTTCAATCCTACCCCACTGCTGAAATATATGGTTAGTTTGACATGATATTAACCTATTTTGAATCTTGTAGGCTCTCTAGCATATGTATTTTAAGGGCATATAATTTATCACCACTAATAATAGTTGATAAATTTTGTAGGTGACCTATTCAACAAATTACTTATATTTAGTACTTGACAATGGTAAGCAGAGAATGGTGTTCCTAAAAGATCCAACTTGCAGATGTAGAAGGTTTCAGTTGGAAGAGCTGTCATGTGCACATGCTTGAGCAGTATTAAAATATAAATACATTGATCATATTGAGTATTTCTCGGTGTAATACACTAGGAAATACTTATTGAAGACCTATGAAATTCCAATTTATCTGGTTCCTAATGAAAGCGCATGAAAAATTCCTGCAGAAGTTCTAGATGAAAAAGTCTTGCCACCAGACGTGACGAAACCAATAGGAAGGCCAAGGAAGGGGAGGTTCAAGCCAATATCTAAAAGGGAACGAAAAAGGTCGATTTCATATGGACAGTGTGGAGAAAAAGGCCACAGCAGGAAAACTTGTAGAAATAATCCAAGGAGAGGATGAAATGTGTCAAACTTAGAATTACTTATTATTTTACTTTACTGGATATCATAGAGTGAATTTTAGACATAAATAAATATTTGATCTATCATTTAAAATCGTGTCGCGGGTGTATTTTTTAAATTATACATCTGTTTGATTAAAAAGAAGTTGTATCAACCATGTATCATATTGGTATCATCTATGTATCGTTTGTATATCACATATCTATCTCTGTGTATAGGCTCTTACTCGTGTATGTATATATATAGTAATTAAGCTAACTAATGGAAAACTGTCGTGACAACTAGAAAACTATGCAAATAGTTTTAGAAATTTGCAAATAAGAGTGTGGCTTCATCAATACATATTTTAAAACCAAACAAACTGCAGAACTCATTGTTAAGAAACTAACTGTGAAGCAATCTAAAACGACTGTATCATCTATGTATCACACTGTGTATTATATGTGTATCATGTGTGTATCATGCATGTATCTGCAAGAGATAATGTATCACAAACTACCATATATTTTCATATCTTTAATTCACAATAAACAATCAAGGAAGAAAACACCATAATAAACTAAACTGCAACGCTCCAATATCGCACTGAAACTCATTAAACCTTTATAACAAAGCAAACATATCATTTTCCATACAATTCTTAAAAGTATTCATAAAATTCAAACACAATCAAATCTGATCTGTCTTACAACAATGACAACATAACATAACACAATACAAAACAAAATCATATAGTTCATCCTACAACAATGACAAAAGTAACTACTTCTTCTACTTTCGCGACTTATTCTGTCGACCAATAATCTCATCATCACTTTGTGCATTTAATTCCATCTTCTTTCTAGCATATTCCCACAAAAGAGCACCAAATATGTGCTAGTGTGCATAGGCATTGAATTTTTTAGGAAGCGTATTGCCCTCATTGAAATACTCGGCAAATGATGTTGCAAATAAACCACAATCACTACAAAAATAAAAAGAACAACAACTATCAAACTGCAGAATCTAAAAATAACATAGACTGTGTTAAAAGAAATTCATACACTTCGACTTGTTGAGGCAGTCCTTCAACCAGTTTTACATCAAAAGGGGTAACTAAGTCCTTTGATTTGTAGACACTAGTGCGCCAATTAATATCGTTTTTGTTTAAATAGAAATGCGTGTGCATGAAAAAATAAGGCGGCAACACAGAATACTTAGCCATGGTCTTATGAACTTTGGCTTGATGAGCAGCTCCACAGCACATAGACTCATACACATAAATGCACCTATCCTTGAAAGACATCACATCCATTATCTAATGCCATTGTTCTACAACGTTAATTGGCATTAAGACGTACTCCACAGTGTGCCATGGAACATTGGAATCCAATACAAACCCCTGAATATACTCTGTAATAAAATATTTCGGATTTCACACATCACTGTTTCTAACTGTATCAATAAATGTCTACCACAACTCATTAAGTTTCTCATTAAAGTACCAATCTGTGGTGGTGAATGTTATATGTAGGTCTTTATCATACTTTCCCTTCTTCTTGAGATAATAGAACAAAACATCAATGTGCTGAAACAAAACATAACAATTAACTAATCACTAAAGGCTCGTAAGCTTTAAGCAGCTACGGTTTTTCAAACCAAAATCACAGAAAATAAAGGAAAATAAATGTTCACTACTATCTCTTGTGCTAGGCAATAGCAATTATAATCTGTTCTAACTTACGAGGACCGAGTGTTCATGTGTACACTGGCTAAAATTTTAAAAAAACTGTAAAAGTAACTTTTTACATACCGAGTCATCCAAAGGCTGACCATTTACGCCAAAGAGTAAAACTATTTTTTTTCTTCAAAATGATATACACAGAGATCATAAGCAGGATTGAGTTACTAACATGCTTCAGGTAAATTTCATTCCTGGTAACATATATACACAAAAGATATATAGAGATTTGATATAAAATAATGCTATAAGTGATAATATATTAAAATATAAAATTGAATAAAACTCAGAAGTTGGAAACACTACTTCTTTCTGGACTTCCCTTCTTTGACCCATACAACAAGTACATTCAACAAAGAGTTGTTAACGCCAGTTTTGATTTTGCTTTGAAAAGGATACTTAACAACATAAATTTGCTTTTTTTCTTTCACTGCAACTACACCAGTACTGGAACTTGAATCAAATATAATAATGAATGGAGACTACATGTCCTTTACAGGACATCTTTTTATTTTTTCCATTTGTAGCGATACTTTAGGAAGTAATTTAGACTGGCACAGAACAATCCGAGATTCAACAACCTCTCTCAAATTGTTCCTTCATCTCTCCTGTCATCCCATCAACACTTGCAGTCGCACAAATAGTGCCAGTTTGAGATTCAGGAACCTTTTGTTTCTCATATTCTTCTTCCGTCTTCCCATGCTGCCTCATCTGCAGTCTCACCAATACCGCCAACATGCGCTCCATCTGGTGTGAAAGTTACTTTAGCAACAAAAATGTTAACTTTCACACCAGAAGGTCCTTCCATGATATTGACACCTAACTAATATGCTGCATAGAGCATAGTGTTGTTACGATGATAATCGCTAGTATCTCCTTGAGAATGTGAAACATATTTGCCTTCACTTCCACGGACCTATTGTTTATAAAAAGAATGGAATTATCAAAAACAACAAAGAAAAGAAAAGGGAAAAGTGCAGAATGCACAACTAAACACACCTTACAACCATCCATTTCAACATCTTCATTGCCACCGAATTTCATATTGCTCACAAAATTATTATGGTCTTGACGAACACTAGTGTCTTCCTCTTGATGTGCACCATATTTGACTTTGCTTGCACCAAGCTATTTTTAAAAAAAGGATACAGTAATTTAACTAAAAAATAAAAAGAAATGAACAATGTAAAAGAAACACATACCTGGGAATTTATCAACTCAAAGACTTTCTTAAATTTATTAGAAACATATTCCATGAAGGAATTTAAATGCTTATGGAGCTACAAGATGAAACAAATAAGAAAGATAATAGACTTTGAATATACAATTTTAATAATAATTTCAAAAAATATATATAAAAAAGACCAATACATACGTTTTTCATATCAGCTTTCAACTTCTGCAACTCACGGTCATAATCAATAGGTTAGACACCTGGTGTCTTTTTTGGTGGGACATCCTCCCTAATTTGTTTCGTGGGTGGCATGAAAAAATTATCACTACCATGAATAGGAAGTTTTCCCCTATTACGTGATGCCAAATATTTTTGATACTCATCGGTAACTTCAACAGGCAAAGTAAATCTCCTGAGCTCTTCAGTTGTCAGAGAAATATTTTTAAACTGCAAATTTAACCAAAAGTGCTTCAGTCCTAGATGTATCAAAGATGTATAAAAACTATATATTTGATGTATCACAATGAATTACAGTGTATTATATATGTATATCCCATCAAGGCATATCAGTCGGTGCCTTATTCCCTGTGTTGTTGAAGAAACCAGTAGAGAAGTCCTCACGCGTTGGCCTGTCTGTCATTTCTCAATTCAATATGCATAGTGTATGATCTCCAAGGTGAAAAACAAACTTTTGATCAACTACAGTGCAACATTTATAGAACCGCAATTGTAGTGCAAGAGAAAATCCACCAATCCTTTAAAACACAGACTTTCCCCTCAACATGTGTCAAGACCCCAAACATCCCGGCCGTGATGATGCCTATCATAGTACTAGGCCAGCCAAAACAACACGAACAATATGAAGATCTTTTAAACAATTCATTTTTCTAAATAGATTAAGTCTCAAATCTTTCATTTTTAAGATATCAAAAGAAATATGCAGAAACTAGTACGTAAATACATCAACACAACCGAAACTGGTGTCACTAGTCATGAGCCACTAAGTACAACTCAACACTATTTGGTTAATACAAAATAAGTCTGAAATGTAAAGTACTAGGATAGGAAGGAGAAAGGCAGGGGCTGCGAACGCTGTGCAGCTACCTTGCTAGCTCCAGAAATACACAGAAGTTGTTGAAAGCTCTCACTCTGATGCTCTGGCATCTGGATTTGCACACAAGGTGCAAGGAGTAACGTGATGACCCCAACTCAGTAAGTAACCAAAGTAAATAAAGTCTGAGTGTAGTGGCGAACATTTAAAATTCATACGCATACTTTATCAAGAATCTCAACAGAAATATCAAAGTCAAAATCTACAACTCAATAACCAAATATCTCGTAAAAACTCCCGTTCCAATAAGAATACTTTAAAACATTTATTCAACATTTTTCAATAGAGGCTCAGTATAAAAGAAGAGAGAAAACAGAAAATCTCAAAACAAGCCCTTCGGGCAAGCCTCTCAGTCACTTGTGACTCAACTCTCGTCAGTCAGCACTCACACTCAGCACTCCCACTCAATAGATATCTCATAATAATACCGTAATGGCATGCTACCCGATCCATAATATATAGTTGACTACTATCACTAGGGGTGTACAAACTCTGGAGGGGATCATACAAACCAAGAGTCACATCGTTGCGGCGTGCAGCCCGATCCAATATATATTGTTGCGGCGTGTAGCCCGATCCATACACATAAATATCACTACGACATGCAGCTCGATCCATAACATATACATAATCCTCACCATTAGGTCCTCAACCTCTCTCAGTCATTAACCTCATGGCCACTCGGGCATTTCAGTGAAAATCATGGAAACTCAGCCCAAACAATTTTCATATATTAAGAAGTAGAGTAATGAAACCGGATTAATCAACAAATATGTAAAACATGACTGAGGATATGCTTTCAAATCAAAACAGTATGAGGAAAGTAGTAAAATACCCCTAAGGGTCTAACCAGTTTGGCACAGAGGCCCCAAACATGGCATTCAACCCAAGTTAACAGATTCATTTCTAAAATACACGGATATCATAAACAGTATATCCAAATATGTAACTATACAGTCTCCACAGGACGGAACAAGTCACAATACATACAGGTGCACGCCCATACGCCTGTCACCTAGCATGTGTGTCACCTCATTTATAAAAACAGTACAAAATTTCGGGGTTTCGTACCCTCAGTTCTAGATTTACAATCGTTACTTTCCTCAAACCGTATGAAATCCTACTCCGCAATGCCCTTGCCTCTCGAATCAGCCTCAACCCGCCTCGAATCTATCCAAAATCAAAATCTTGACATCAATATACGCTGGAAATAAGCCCACAAGAAAATAATCAAATTATATAAAAACAAATCCCGAAATTGGTCAAACCCGGCCTCCAGGCCTACATCTTGGAATCAGATAAAAATTAGAAAACTGGAAAACCCATTCGCTCACGAGTCTACCCATATCAACTTCATCCAAATCCATTCTCCAAATTTTCTTCCACTCTCCCCAATTTTTACCCCAGATTCCCAAATTAAATGATAAGAATCAAGAAAACATGGAATTTAACCCAAAACAAGTGACGAACACTTACCCCAATCACTCCTTTGAAAATCCCCTCAAAATTCTCCTTCTCCCGAGCTCTCAAATGAGATTTGGAAAATATGGACTAAACCCATGTTGTGTACTTTAAACATTTCGTGTAACGACCTGATCGGTCGTTTTGAGCTCTAGTGCGTCGTTTAGCAGTTTGAGGCCATGAGCAGCTTCAATTCAGGTAGTACAACTTGTACGCGTGGTCGGAATTGAATTTCGGGAAGTCCATGGTTGATTTGGAAAGATAATTCTTATCTCGGAAGCTTAAAGTTGAAAGAATGAACTAGGATTTGAATTTTGAGTAAACAGCCTCAAAATCGGGATCTGAAGGTTCTAGCAGATTCGTATGATGATTTCGGACTTGGGCGTATGCCCGGATTGGGTTTTGGATAACCCGGGAGCGTTTTGGCGCCTATTGTAGAAGTTAGCATTTTGGAAGAAATTTCTTAAGTTTGGCTTGAAGGGCATTTCCGTGTTATCGATGTCTGTTTGGGATTCCGAGACTGTGAATAGCTCGGTATGGTGATTCTAGAGTTGGGGGCGCAATCGGAAGTGAATTCGGAGGCCCGTAGGTCATTTTGGAGCCATTTGGCTAAAGATAGAAATTTGGAGGTTATTGAGAAGTTTGACCAGAGGTGGACTTTTTGATATCGGTGTTGGAATCTGAAGTCGGAAGTTGGAATAGGTCCGTAACGTCGAATATGACTTGTGCGCAAAATTTGAGGTCACTCGGACGTGAATTGATAGGTTTAAACATCGGAAATAGAAGTTTGAAATTCTAAAGTTCATTAAGTTTGGAATGGGGGTTGATTCGTGATTTTAGCATTGTTTGATGTGATTTGAAGTCTCGAGCAAGTTCGTAATGTGTTTTGGGACTGGTTGGTATGATTGACTGGGGTCCCCGGGGGCATCGGGTGGATTCCGGGAGGTTAACAGATCAAAAAGGGGGTTTTTGGAAGTGCTGAAGCATTTGCTTCTGTCATAACCGCACCTGCAGTTTGTTGACCGTAGGTGCGAGACCACAGAAGCGGTCGTTCATTCACGGAAGCGGCCAATACCGCAGATGCGGCCCTAAATCCGCATAAGCAAAACCGCAGAAGCGGTGGGCCTGTTCGCATAAGCGGCCCAAGGCCAAGCAGTCAAGACCGCAGATGCGGCCCAAAAACCGCAGAAGCGGTAGGCCTGTTTGCAGAAGCACCCCAGACCGCAGATGCAGTCTCTCTTCCGCAGAAGGGGTGGTCACAGGTGCAGCCCAAGACCGTATATGCAGAAATCGCAGAAGGCAGTGGCCTTCATTTAGTCGGGCTCAAGGCCATTTTTGCTCATTTTTCACTCGTTTCTTGGGTTATTATGGGAGCTTTTCAGAGAAGACTTCCACCTAGCATCTTGAGGTAAGCTATCCCACCTATTCTTAGTTTAATACTTGAGTTTTGGGTAGATTAATACATGTAAAATTAGTGAAAACCATGGGAATAGAGTGAAACCTAGGATTCTGTTAAAAACAAGATTTAACCACGAAATTGGTTATGGAATGAAGTAGAAATCATATATTCTTATTCTTAGGTTATGGAGAATAACTTACTTTGAAAATTTTCGGAATCCGGGCACGTGGGCCCGGGGTCGGATTATAGAAACCTTGAATTTAAGGTTGGGAAATTGGGTTAATAGTTAGAATATGAACTTTTAAGCATGTATTGACTAGTTCTTACCCTATTGGAATAGTTGTGGATCGTTCGGCTCTAAATTGGAAGTTTGAGCGCGTTCTTGAATCGAAATATAGGCTTCGGAGCAAGGTGAGTCTCCTTTCTAACCTTGTAAGAGGGAATTGTCCCCATAGGTGAGTTAATTGGTTATGTGCTCCTATTTGTGGGGGCTACGTACGCACAAGGTGATGACAGTCCGTGCGTAGCTACTATTATGCTATTGTCCGGGTAGTTTAGGACCCAAAAGCATGCTATACCTTAAATATTTGTAATCTTCTGGATAGTCGAATTTCTTAAACCACATCAAAATAGTAAATGAATTTCTAACAAGATCGAAACCTCATTTTCTTAAATTATTAAAAACGAATTAGCTTTTCTTTGGATAATTACCCCATGTTGGCTTCGTGATTGAATGTCTCTATGTGTTTATTTTTTGAACGGGCCGAACGCCTCGGTAGATTAAATAGATGCATCTATAGGCGTGTCGTCGACCCTCGGCAAGTGCACAGTTTATTTCTGTTGGATCGGGTCGTTGCCTCGGCATGATTGCGCATGATATATATATATATATATATATATATATATATATATATATATATATATATATTGTTGCCTGAGACTTTTAAATGTTGATACTGCATTTCATGGCTTGATATAAATTGATAAGATGATGAAAAGTAATCCTTGAAAATCCTTGATTATTTGTTGAAGGTGTTTACCTGTTTTCCGGCTTCATGAATTAGAACTACTATATAAATCCATGATTTCCTCAGATTTTAGTATATTGTTGATTGACCTCTAGTAAGTGTCAAAGTTGACCATCTCATCTCTACTTCTTCGAGATTAGACGGGATACTCACTGAGTACACGTTGATTACGTACTCATACTATACTTCTGTGCATTTTTGTTGCACAGGTATATGTAATCCTAGTGGCCTACAGGGCGTAGCAGCACAGATGATTCTGGGACTAGGTGAGTTGCATGATTCGAGGCGACCCGCAGCTAGTATAGTCCCTTTAAGAATATTGTATTTATTTCCTGTCCACTGTATTTCGGACGGATATTGTATTTTATTTCCTTATCAGTAGATGCTCATGCACTTGTGACACCGGGTTCTGGGATGGTTCTCAAAAGATTTGTACTAATTGTTTATTATTTAATTTGAAGATAAGTAGCGATCTTTTTATTTATGAAAAATGGAAAGAAAAATCCTAGATTTCAAAGGATATTAAAAAGAGAAGTTAATCGATTAATTAAGTTGGCTTGTCTGACAGCAGTGTCCGGCGCCACCACGAACCTTAGTGAATTTTAGGTCGTGACATTCCGCCCAGAAATTTCCTTCTTCGTGAACGTGGTAGTGCACTCGCGTTCGCGAAGCACAAACTAATTCAAACTAAGATTCCTTTTTCGCGAACGTGAGGGCCCACTCGCAAACGTGAAGACCTCACAGCTTGACTTTACGCGAACACGATACCAGGTCGCTAACGCGTAGCCTTACTCTCATGAATCTTCGCGAACACGGGAACTACATCGCGAACGCGAATACCTCACTCAACATCCCTTCGCGAATGCGAAGAAGGATTTCTCTGCAACAAAATACCAGAAAATCTGCCAACTTCCAAAACCTAGAATTGGTCCGTTAACCACCCGAAACTGACTCGAGGCCCTCGGGACCTCAACCAAACATGCCAACATATCCCATAACATCATTCAAACTTGCTTCAACCTTCGGAACACTCAAAATATCAAATCACTATCGGATTCAAGCCTAAGGATTTTCAAACTTCCAAATACCGCAAACAATGCAAAAGCATATCAAACCTCGTCTGAATTACGTGAAACTTGGCACACACGTCACAAATGACACAAGTGGACCTACTCCGACTTCCGGAATTCCAATCCGACCTTTATATCAAAAATTCCACTACCGATCGGAAAATGCCAAATTTCCAATTTCACCAATTCAAGCCTAAATTTACCACGAACCTCCAAAATACATTCTGATCACGCTTCTAAATCCCAATCCACCTAACAAAGCTATCCAAACCATTAGAATTCATATCCGAGACCTTCTACACATAAGTCGACATCTGGTTGACTTTTTCAACTTAAGCTTACTCAAAAGAGAATAAGTGTCTCATACCTCTCGAAAACCACTCTGAACCCGAACCAACCAACCCGATACCACATAATACAGCTGCACAAGACACAAAGAAGCAGAAATAGGGAAAATGGAGCAGTAACTCATGAAATGACCGACCGGGTCGTTACATCCTCCCCCTTTTAAACAAACGTTCGTCCTCGAATGAGTCGAGAAACATACCTGAAGCCTCAAATAGGTGAGGATATCTACTCCGCATCTCCCGCTCTATCTCCCAGGTAGCCTCCTCCACGGGCCGACCTCTCCACTGCACTTTCACTGAAACTATATCCTTTGATCTCAACTTTCGAACCTGACGCTCCAAATTAGCCACTAGCTCCACATCATAAGTCAAATCACCATCTAATTGAACCGCGCTGAAATCCAAAATATAAGACGGATCGCCAATATACTTTCGGAGCATAAAAACATGAAATACCGGATGCACACTCGAGAAGCTTGGTGTCAAAGCAAGCTCATAAGACACCTCCCCAACCCTCCGAAGCATCTCAAAAGGCCCAATGAACCGAGGACTCAATTTACATGTCTTCCCAAATCTCATAACACCCTTCATGGGTGAAACCGTCAATAAAACCTTCTCTCAAACCATGTAGGACACATCACGAACCTTCCTATCAGTATAACTCTTTTGCCTCGACTGTGTTGTACGAAGCTGCTCCTGAATCACCTTAACCTTATCCAAAACATCCTGCACCAAGTCTGTACCCAAAAGTCTAGCCTCACCCAGCTCAAACCAACCAACTGGAGATCTACACCATCTCCCATCTAAAGCCTCATATGGAGCCATTTGAATACTCGACTAATAACTGTTGTTATAAGAAAACCTTGCAAGCGGTATAAACTGACCCCATGACCCTCCAAAATCAATGACACAAGCACACAACATGTCCTCCAATATCTGAATAGTGCACTTGGACTGCCCGTCCGTCTGAGGGTGAAAAGCTATCTCAACTCAACCTATGTACCCAACTCTTTCTACACGGCCCTCCAAAACTGCAATGTGAACTGAGTACTTCTGTCTGAAATGATGGAAACTGGGACACCATGCAAACGAAAAATCTCCCAGATATAAATCTCTACTAACCGTTCTGAAGAATAAGTAGTACACACCGAGATAAAGTACGCGGACTTGGTCAGCCAATCCACAATCACCCAAATGGCATCGAACTTCTTTAAAGCCCGTGGGAGTCCAGCTACAAAATCGATGGTGATCCACTCCCGCTCCCACTCTGGAATATCTAGCCGTTGAAGCAAGCCACCCGGTCTCTAAGTTTCACCTACTGACAATTGAGACACCGAGCTACAAATCCCAGAATGTCCTTCTTCATTCTCCTCCACCAAAAGTGTTGTCTCAAATCCTGATACATCTTTGCGGTACCCAGATGGATAGAATACCGCGAGCTAGGGCCTCCTCCATAATCAACTTCCGAAGCCCATCCACATTGGGCAGACATATTTGGCCTTGCATCCTTAATACTCCATCATCACCAATAGTCATATCTCTGGCATCGTTGTGTTGAACCCTGCCCTTAAGGACAAGCAAATAAGGATCATCATACAGGCGCTCTCTGATGCAATCAAACAAGGATGACCGAGAAACCACACAAGCTAAGACCCGACTGGGCTCCAAAATATCCAACCTCACAAATCGATTGGCCAAGGACTCAACGTCAACAGCAAGAGGTCTCTCCCCAACAGGAATATATTCCAAACTACCCATACTCACTGCCTTCCTACTCAAGGCATCAGCCACTACATTGGCCTTTTCCAGATGGTACAAAATAGTAATATCATAATACTTTAGCAGCTCCAACCATCTCCGCTTCCTCAAATTGAGATCCTTCTGCTTGGACAAGTGCTGGAGGCTGTAATGAACAGTAAACATCTCACAAGACATGCCATAAAGATAATGCCTCCAAATCTTCAACATGTGAACAATGGCAGCTAACTCTAGATAATGAACAGGGTAATTCTTCCTATGGGGCTTCAACTGACGAGAAGCATAATCAATCACTTTAACCTCCTACATCAACACACACCCAATACCAACTCTCGAAGCATTACAATACACTGTGTATGAACCTGAGGCTAATGGCAAAACTAATACTGGAGTTGTGGTCAAGGCAGTCTTGAGCTTCTAAAAGCTCGTCTCACACTCATCCGACCACCTGAATAGAGCACCTTTTTTAGTCAATTTGGTCAAGGGTGATGCAATAGATGAAAATCCCTGAACGAATCGACGGTAATAACCCGACATCCTAAGAAAGCTGCGAATATTTGTGGATGAGGACGGTCTGGTCCAACTCTAAACTGCCTCTATCTTCTTCGGATCAACCTAAATACCCTCACTGGACATCACATGCCCCCAAGAAAGCCACTGAATTGTGCCAAAACTCACACTTGGAGAACTTTGCATAAAGCTTCTTCTCTCAATCTATGCAACACAAATCTCAAATGCTTTGCATGCTCCACCTGACTATGCGAGTATACCAGAATATCATCAATGAATACAATAATGAACGAGTCGAGATAAGGTTGAAACACGTTTTTCATCAAATGCATGAACGTTGTTGGGGCGTTGGTCAGCCCAAAAGACATCACAAGGAACTCATAATGATCATATTGGGTCCTGAAGTCTATCTTAAGAATATCTGATTCGTCGATCTTCAAGGTGATACCCCGAACGGATATCGACCTTAGAGAACACTCTCGCTCCCTAAAGCTGGTCAAATAAATCTTCGATACGAGGCAAATAATACTTGTTCTTGATTGTAACTTTGTTTAACTACTTGTAATCAATGCACTTCATCATCATGCCATCCTTCTTCTTCACAAATAGAATAGGCGCACCCCAAGGCGACACACTAGGCCGAATAAACCCCTAATCAAGGAGTTCCTGGAGCTACTCCTTCAACTCTTTCAACTCCGCCGGTGCCATACGATATTGTGGAATAGAAATAGGCTGAGTGCCCAGCACCAAATCAATACCAACGTCAATATCCATATCTGGTAGCATGCTCGACAGGTCTGCAGGAAAACATCGGGAAAATCCTTCACTATTGGAACAACATCAATATTAGGAGTCTCTACACTGACGTCCCTCACAAAAGCTAAATATGCAAGACAACCTTTCCCAACCATCTGCTGGGGCTTCAAAAATGAGATCACCCTACTAGGGACAAAATTAGTCAAACCTCGCCCTCAATCCATGGCACACTCGGCATAGCCAGTGTCATTGTATTAGCATGATAGTCCAAAATAGCACAACACGGAGATAACCAATCCATGACCAATATCATATCAAAGTCCACCATACAAAATAACTCGGGTCGCCAGATCCCCAATAGTTACCACACACGACCGATATATGTGGTACACAACAACAGTATCGCCCACTGAAGTAGATAAACGAATAGATGAAACAAGAGACTCACGGGTCATATCCAAATAATGAGCAAAAATATGATGACACATATGAAAAAGTGGAACTAGGATCAAATAACACAAAGGCATCTCTGTGGAAAACTGAGATAATACCTGTAATCACGGCATCTGAAGCAATAGTATCTGGTTTAGTTGGGATTGAATAAAAACGGGCCTGACCACCACCTGATTGACATCCCCCTTTAGGGCGACCCCTAGCTTACTGGCCTCCACCCTTGGCTGCCTGAGTGGGTGGTGAAGTAACTGGAGCTGAAGTCGAGGGATGACTCCTCTGCTGAGTTGGACCCCCAAGAAGATGAGAACACTGCCTCCTCATATGCCCAAACTCTCCACACTCATAACAACTCGTTGGTGCTGGAGACGGGGACTGAAGGGAACCCCTAGCACCGGAATGACCAGTAGATGGACCTGGCATGGAAGAACCTTGAACTGATGGAGCACGGGGTGAACTCTCGGCTGGTAGGGCACTAAGTGATGAATGGACCTGATGAGAACTGTGAGAACCATGGCCCGATGATGTCCTATGATAAACTGGACGAGCCGACTGAGCATGCCTGTATGGACGGCCTCTGCCCTGCTGAAACTGACCTCTCGAAGGTGCGCCACCAAAACTACTAGATCATCAAGACCTCTTGGCCTCCCTCTCATCTCGCTCCTGGCGACAAACTAACTCAATCTCTCGAGCAATATCAACAACCTGCTCAAAAGTAGCTCTTGACACCCTCTCTCTTGACATAAGAATCCAAAGCTGATATGTGAGGTCATCCACGAACCTCTTGATCCTGTCTCTATCTATAGGAACTAACCAAACAGCATGACGAGCTAACTTTGAAAATCTCATCTCATACCGAGTCACTGTCATATCATCCTGACGCAACTGCTGGAACTGCCTGCGCAGCTCCTCTATGTAAGAATAAGGCACATACTTCTCCAAAAATAGAGCGGAGAACTGCTTCCAGGTAAAGGGCGCTGCATCAATAGGCCTACGCCTCTCATAAGCCTCCCACCAAGTAAAGGCAACTCGTGAAAACTGGAAGGTAGTGAAGGAGACCCCACTGGTCTCCAAAATCCCAGCGGTCCAAAGTATCCTCTGACCCTTGTCTAAGAAACCCTGGGCATCCTCTCCCTCTGCACCAGTGAAAGTCGGAGGCTGAAGTCTACCAAACTTCTTCAATCGATGTTGCTCATCATCAGGCATGACTGGTACCACAAAATCCTTAGCTGGTACAATCGGTAGGGATGGAGGTGCCCCAGGTGTCTAACGTCCCTACAATATCTGCTAAGGTGTGTGCGCGATGCGAGTCTGAGTGCCTCCCCTGGCCTGAGATGTAGTTGCGGCTGTAGTAATGAGACCACCAGGGCCAGGCCAGTGCACACTGAGAGAATCTGGGTCAGGGCCTCCTGAAGGCCTGGAATCACAATAGGCAAAGCCGGTGCCTGAGCTGGTACTGCTGGAGCGTCCGCAACTGGGACCTAATCCTAAACTAGGGCGGGGGGTTGATCTGCAGGTGCTGCCCTAGCTATTGTGCGGGCTACACCCTTACCTCTACCACGGCCTCAACCGCGACCTCGGCCTCTAGTGGCCCCAACTGGTGGTACTGGAGGTTGTCCATCCTGACCGGTAGCACGTGTCCTCACCATCTGTGAGAGAATAGAATAACAAAAGTTTAGTACCAGAATCAACAGATTCGCATGACATGAATTTCAAGAATGTGAAGTTTTTCCTAAAGGTTCTGCGGCCTCCCAAGGATAAGTACATACGTCTCTATACCGATCCACGAGATTGTACTAAACTGGGTCATGACCCATGTGACCTATGTAACCTAGGCTCTGATACCAACTTGTCACGACCCCAAACACATCGGTCGTAATAGCGCCCATCACAGTACTAGGACAACCAAAACAACACGAACAATATGAAGATCATTTGAAAAATTCATTTTTCTAAATAGATTAAATCTCAAATCTTTCATTTTTAAGATATCAAAAGAAATACGCGGAAACAAGTACGTAAATACATCAACAT
Source organism: Nicotiana glauca (assembly GCA_026770625.1). Classification (NCBI taxonomy): domain Eukaryota; kingdom Viridiplantae; phylum Streptophyta; class Magnoliopsida; order Solanales; family Solanaceae; genus Nicotiana; species Nicotiana glauca. Next base: position 51,700 of record MU705169.1, read on the forward strand.
AGCCCGAAACTGATGTCACTAGTCATGAGCCACTAAGTACAACTCACCACTATCTGCTTAATACAAAATTAGTCTAAAATGTAAAGTACTAGAATAAGAAGGAGAAAGTCACTGGCTACGAACGTCGTGCAGCTACCTTGCTAACTCCGAAACTACACAGAAGCTGCTGAAAACTCTCACTCTGATGCTCAAGCACCTGGATTTGCGCATAAGATGTAGGGAGTAACGTGAGTACACCAACTCAATAAGTAACCAAAGTAAATAAAGTCTTAGTACAGTGACGGACATTTAAAAATCATATGCATACTTTATCAATAATCTCAACAGAAATATCAAAGTCAAAATTTGCAGTTCAATAACCAAATATCTCGTAAAAACTCCCGTTTCAATAAAAATCCTTTAAAGCATTTATTCAACATTTTTCAATAGAGGCTCAGTATAAAAGAAGAGTGAAAATAGAAAATCTCATTAACAAGCTCCTCAGGCAAGTATCACTCATAAGTATAGCCCCTTGGGCAAGCCTCTCAATCACTCGTGAATCAACTCTCATCAATCAGTACTCACACTCAACACTCCCACTCAATAGATATCCCATAATAATAACCGATGTGGCGTGCATCCTAATCTATAATATATAGTCGACTACGCTCACTGGGGGCGTACAGACTCCGAAGGGGCTCCTACAACCCAAGCATCATATCGTTGCGGCGTGTAGCCCGATCCAATACATATTATTGTGGCGTATAGCCCGATCCATATATATAAATAAATATCACTACGGCGTGCAGTCCAATCCATAACATATACATAATCCTCACCATTAGGTCCTCAACCTCTCTCAGTCATTAACCTTAAGGACACTCGGGCATTTCAGTGAAAATCAGGGAAAGTTAGCCCAAATAGTTTTCACAAATTAAGAAGTATGTAATGAAACCGAATTAATCAATAAACAGGTAAAACATGACTGAGGATATGCTTTCAATCAAAACAGTGTGAGGAAAGTAGTAAAATACCCCTAAGGGTTTAAACAGTTCGGCACAAAGGCCCCAAAGATGGCATTCAGCCCAAGTTAACAAATTCATTTCTAAAACACACGGATATCATATACAGTATATCAAAATATGCAACTATACAGTCGCCACGGGATGGACCAAGTCACAATCCCTACGGGTGTACGCCCACATGCATGTCACCTAGCATGTATGTCACCTCATTTATCAAAACATTACGAAATCCCGGGGTTTCACACCCTCAAGTCTAGATTTATAATTATTACTTACCTCAAATCGAATGAAATCCTACTCCGCGACGCCCTTGCCTCTCGAATCGGCCTCAACTCTCCTCGAATCTATCCAAAATCACAATCATCACATCAATATACGCTAAGAGAACAAATTCCACGTGAAAATAATCAATTACATCAAAAATTCCAAAATTGGTCAAACCCGGCCCCTGAGGCCACGTCTCGAAATCCGATAAAAATCACAAAACTGGAAAACCCATTCGCTCACTAGTCTACCCATATCAATTGCATCAAAATCCAACGCCAAATAGTCATCCAAATCCCAAAAATCCATTCTCCAAATTTTCTTTCACTTTCCCCAATTTTTACCCAAAATTCCCAAATTAAATGATAAAAATCAAGACATAAACATGGAATTTAAACCGAAACAAGTGAATAACACTTACTCCAATCACTCCTCTGAAAATCCCCTCAAAATTCTCCTTCTCCCGAGCTCTCTAATGAGTTTTTAAAAAGATGTACTAAACCCTCGTTTTGAACTTTAAACATTCTGCCCAGACATTTCCTTCTTCGCGAATGCGGTAGTGCCCTCGTGTTCGCGAAGAGTAAACTAATTCAGACTCAGATTCCCTTCTTCGCGGACGCGAGGGCCCACTCGCGAATGCGAAGACCTCACAGCTTGACTGTACGCGAACGCGATGCCAGGTCGCAAACGCATAACCTTACTATCCTGAACCTTCGCGAACGCGGGACCCACATCGTGAATGCGAAGAACAACTCTCCTGCCTCATTCAACATCCCTTTTCGAACATGAGACCCTCTCTCGAATGCGAAGAAGGATTTCTCTGCAACAAAATACCAGAAAATTTGCCAACTTCCAAAACCAAGAATTGGTCCGTTAACCACACGAAACTCACCCGAGGCCCACGGGACCTCAACCAAACATGCCAAAACATCCTATAACATCATTCAAACTTGTTCCAACCTTCGAAATACTCAAAACAACATAAAAACATCAAATCACTATTGGATTCAAGCCTAAGGATTTTTACACTTCCAAATTTCGCAAGCGATGCAAAAACCTATCAAACCTCATCCGAATTACCTGAAATTTTGTACACACGTCACAAATGACATAACGGACCTACTCCAACTTTCGAAATTCTAATCCAACCTCTATATCAATAATTCCACTGCCGATTTGGAAAATGCCAAATTTTCAATTTCGCCAATTCAGGGCTAAATCTACCACGGACCTCCAAAATACATTCTGATCATGCTCCTAAGTACCAAATCACCTAACAAAGCTATCCGAACCCTTAGAATTCACATCCGATACCTTCGACACATAAGTTAATATCCGATTGATTTTTCCAACTTAAGCTTACTCAAAAGAGACTAAGTGTCTCATACCTTTCCAAAACTACTCTGAACCCGAACCAACCAACCCAATACCACATAATACAGCTTCACAAGACATAAAGAAGCAAAAATGGAGGAAACATAGTGGTAACTCGTGAAACGACCAGTCGGGTCGTTACAACATGTTCCTCACCGACTTCATTAAAGCGCAAAAACGCAATCTTACCCCAAGGAAACGATACATACTCACCACTCTCGACAAGATGGAAATTATGTTTACTTATAAATGTCTTCTGAGCGTGAGTGGACATTAGAAATGTGTTTATTAAATAAATGATTGCAATCTTAATTGTGTCTTCATCAGACTGCCATTTCTTCTTCTCAAAAACAATAAATAAGCGACTTCTTTAACACCACTTTAAAACCAGAAAAATAAGTATCCACCAACCTATTAGGTCTACTGAACTTACCCTCAACACGTTCATTACACAACAGTTCAAAATAACTTACAACACCAAATTCTCGAATACCAAAATGTAAAACACATTCGTCATTCAGTTTCACATAAAATTGATCACTCTTATCTTGAACCAACTCCCTAAACATTAAAGAATGAATAAGTTGTGCCTAGATAACAACTCGAGATAAATCAAGGAAATAGCCAAAATAACTTTCTCTAAACATCTGAAGCTGGACATCAGTCAACTTTGACTGTAAAACCGATACGATGTCCTTATTGGTGTATGATGACCAATGAGTAACATGAAAACGCTCACCAACTGAAATATAGAGCTTCCAGGGCTACAAATATATGATACGAATTAAAAACAAACAAATACAAACTAAATCCAATTTTAAAAGAAGATTCAACAATAGAAAAAATTATAACTGAAATTGTACATACCTTACAAACTTTGTGAGGAATTTTAACTTTTTCTGCCTTTTGAATCTTACTTTTTGTGGTTTGACACCCAAATTCACTTCGTCCTCCATGACTAAATTCTCGAATACCAAAATGTAAAACACATTCGTCATTCAGTTTCACATAAAATTGATCACTCTTATCTTGAACCAACTCCCAAAATATTAAAGAATGAATAAGTTGTGTCTGGATAACAACTCGAGGTAAATCAAGGAAATAGCCAAAACAGCTTTTCCTAAACATCTGAAGTTGGACATCAGTCAACTTTGACTGTAAAATCGATACGATGTCCTTATTGGTGTATGATGACCAATGAGTAACATGAAAAGGCTCACCAACTTAAATATAGAGCTTCTAAGGCTACAAATATATGATACGAATTAAAAACAAACAAATACAAACTAAATCCAATTTTAAAAGAAGATTCAACAATAGAAAAAATTATAACTGAAATTGTATGTACCTTACAAACTTTGTGAGGAATTTTAACTTTTTTTGCCTTCTGAATCTTACATTTTTTTGGTTTGACACCCAAATTCACTTCGTCCTCCATGACTAAATTCTCGAATACCAAAATGTAAAACACATTCGTCATTCAGTTTCACATAAAATTGATCACTCTTATCTTGAACCAACTCCCTAAACATTAAAGAATGAATAAGTTGTGCCTGGATAACAACTCGAGGTAAATCAAGGAAATAGCCAAAACAACTTTCCCTAAACATCTGAAGCTGGACATCAGTCAACTTTGACTGTAAAACCGATACGATGTCCTTATTGGTGTATGATGACCAATGAGTAACATGAAAAGGCTCACCAACTGAAATATAGAGCTTTCAAGGCTACAAATATATGATACGAATTAAAAACAAACAAATACAAACTTAATCCAATTTTAAAAGAAGATTCAACAATAGAAAAAATTATAACTGAAATTGTATGTACCTTACAAACTTTGTGAGGAATTTTAACTTTTTCTGCCTTCTGAATCTTACTTTTTGTTGTTTGACACCCAAATTCACTTCGTCCTTCATGACTAAATTCTCTAATACCAAAATGTAAAACACATTCGTCATTCAGTTTCACATAAAATTGATCACTCTTATCTTGAACCAACTCCCTAAACATTAAAGAATGAATAAGTTGTTTCTAGATAACAACTCGAGGTAAATCAAGGAAATAGCCAAAACAGCTTTTCCTAAATATCTGAAGCTGGACATCAGTCAACTTTGACTGTAAAATCGATACGATGTCCTTATTGGTGTATGATGACCAATGAGTAACATGAAAAGCCTCACCAACTGAAATATAGAGCTTCCAAGGCTACAAATATATGATACGAATTAAAAACAAACAAATACAAACTAAATCCAATTTGAAAAGAAGATTCAATAATAGAAAAAATTATAACTGAAATTGTATGTACCTTACAAACTTTGTGAGGAATTTTAACTTTTTCTGCCTTCTGAATCTTACTTTTTTTGGTTTGACACCCAAATTCACTTCTTCCTCCATGACACATTTTCTCTTACCTTCATCATCCACTCTAACCCTTTTGCTATTCTTTTTCTCGAATTTTCCAACAACATCCTTTTGAGATTATAACACTTTAACATTGTCAGAACAGATTTGTCTTTGCATATTTCGTTCATCAATCGATTTCTCAACTAAAACCGGGGTTGAATGAGGAGATAAACTCATCGATCTAGTTTCTCTTCTCGTGTTGCTCGATTTCTCAATTGAAACCGACTTTGAATAAGGTGATGAACTCATCGAACGAGTTTGTCTTCTCATAGTGCTCTGTTTCACAATTGAAACTAGGTTCAATGAGAATTTTTTTTTTTTAAAATATACGAACAAACGGTTACAAAAATTTGTGAAGAAATTGATACGACTCGACCAAAACTTACAAAATCGTCTATAACAGATACATACAATGAACTCTAACTAAAAAATTCAGTCACAAAAGCCTAAAGAAAAGCAACATCACTTCTACAAAAACACATGCAATCTGAAAAATATACAAAACAAGAGGTTTTCAAGTCCAAATTACCTGAAATCAGATGAAAATAACCGCAAATGTATCTTGTTTTGTCATCAATTTCAGCAATTTTAGTTCAATTTAGGAAAAAATCACAGAAAGAGAGGGAGAGAGTGTAAACTCGGTGTTTGTATACAAAGAATAACGGATACAAAAACTGACATTTATTGAAACTATTTGGTACAGAAATGATATTTGGGCCCTTTTTAGTAGATATTTTGTTTTGGGCTATTTTTGGTTGGAAAAGTTTGTAAAGTGACTGTTTGGGTAACTGTCCCTAGAATTTAGGGACTTTTATCTAGCTATACTATAGTAAAAACCTATTTACCATATTTATTTAGGTTCCTTATTAATTACTTTATATATCTATATTTACATGTTATATACAAAACTATTAAAAAGAAAAAAATTTCAAGATTCCTTAATTTTAGCTTGTTAGTTACAACTCATTTTCAATAACTCCCCCTACATTTAAGATTATGTTCATTTTTTCTCTCTTTCTTAATAATCACCCAAAATCTCTCTTTTATTTTTATATCCTCTCCCCCCCCCCCCCCCCCCCCCCCCC
>MU705169.1:64781-94329 GCA_026770625.1 Nicotiana glauca
TATTTATAAATTAATATCCTAAGTATTAGGTTTAAGGGTTATTTTGGTATATACTATATTTTGTTAGGGGTATTTTAAGTAAGAAGAAAAGTCAAAACTGCTTCTGCTTCTGCTTTTGGAAAGAAGCTACTTTTTTCTGCTTCTCTGAAACTGCTTCTGCTTCTTCCCAAAAGCACTTTTTTTCCCAAAAAAGCTTGGTCAAACACCTCAAGTTAGGAAAAAAAAAGCGCTTTTGGGAAAGAAAGCACTTCTGGACTCCCAAGAAGCTTGGCCAAACAGGCTATATGTCTATTTCCGAGAACCAGTTCAGATTATTGCCGGGATGTTCTACAGAAGCTATTCACCTTGTTAGAAGAATGATAGAGTAGTATAGGGAGAAGAATTGGGATTTACATATGGTGTTCATCGACTTAGAGAAGGGTTACGATAAAGTGCCAAAGGAGGTTCTGTGGAGATGTTTGGAGGCTAGAGGCGTTCCTGTTGCATACATTAGGCTATTAAGGACATGTATGATTGAGCTAAAACACGGGTGAGGACATTAGGAGGGGACTCGGAACACTTCCCAGTTGTAATGGGACTGTTTTTAGTTGTTGCTTTCGCTTCGGTTTTCTGACTGCATTATTTAGTGTTAGTCTTGTATTTTCGCTTCGATTTTCTGATTGGTTTGCTTGTTATTGCCTTTCCTTTTATCATTCCTGAACCAAGGGTCTACCGAAAATAACCTTTCTGCTTTCTTAAAGGTAGGGGTAACATCTTTGTACACACTATCTTCCCCAGACCCCAGTTATGAGATTACACTAGGTTTGTTATTGTTGTTTACTCCAAAAGGTACTACACAAACAAAAAACCCATGAGGCCAACCTATAATTGTGTATAAATTCAGCTTAATTGCACTTCAGCAATTTGGCAGTCACATAACACAATTTAGAGAGTGAGATAACAATATAACTGGAGACTAGAGTAGAGGAAGCATAGTTCAGGACAAGAAGCTTTGAGTAGAGTTTTGACAAAATTGTTATGATACTGCATGAAGTGGAAATTTATGCCTTACCTAACAGTTAGTCGTTAGGTTAAAAACAGTGCTTGCTGATTTTTCATCCCTACAGGGAGTTAAGGGGACAAATATGTATTGACAAGATACACAGTAAGTAATATAACTATACAAGTACTATAACCGGCAGCATCTATCTTCTACTGGTCAATCCATCTGCAATGCTCAACATAAACATTTTTGTGGATAAGTAAATACTAGTAGTAGAATCTGAGCTTTTAGCTAGAGTAGAAAAAAATAGAACGGATATGCGGCAATATGTATTCATGAAAATTCAGGAGTTTCTTAAATACGAAAATTACAGAAATAAAGGGGAAAACTATGTTGGTACCAGTTGCCAGCATTGGGTCTACAACAAACACACGAGAACCTTCAGGAAATTTATCGGGCAACCTACAGAATGGACGAAAAGTGTTAGAAAAGATTTACCTCATAGTTTGTCGGCCAAAAGAACAAGAACACACCAAGCTCAAATAAAATAGAAAATGGCGCAACAATTTGTACTTATCCTGGGAAGGCAGGTCATACTTCATACAGAAACCTAGTGCCACATAATACAATAGTAAGCAATAATCCAGCTTCAACAAAGATACTTACTTGTTCAAGTATACAGAGGGCTGAAGTGTTTCTTCATTTCTGCTTATTCCTTAATTTGAAAATGAACAGAAGAATTAGCAGTGTGACAATGAACAAATGGAAAAAACACAAAAAGAACAAATTACAAGACAATATTTGGAGCTTAGATTGACATAGTTTAAAGCATGATTGAAAATGAAACTTTGTTTTAAATGGCGGGGGGATCCTGTGCAAATAAGCGAGCATTATCATGTACATGAGACACGTATGTTGCAGTCGGCTGTCATGTCATTATAAGTGCAATCACCTTAAGATTCAATCACCAAATTTATCTATAATTTATACTCCAATGAATATCCACACATACAGGTAAGGAAGATGGGAGATTATAGTTTCCAATGCTAAAAGATGATGATAAACTTGTCTTTACCCAGATGATAAGTTTTTGTTGCAGGAAGAATTGATGATGCATGCTCTGCAAGAGCCAGACCAGCTCTCAAGATGGGAACAATCTGTAAACCAAGGTAGTAGGTGCATGAATGACCATGGCGTGTCTTCAAATTAATCTTTTATGAAAGATTCCTTCTCACAAATATATATGATAAAAACCGCAACCATTAGAGTTGTCTAGTTTTTAGGTTTTGTAAAAATACCAAATTGGTAACCATGTCATGAACCAATTGAGAGGCTGGAGAAGAAAGAGGCAATTTGAAAGGAATAGCCGAATAATTGGACTACAAAGATGCAGAAAATTTAAAGCTTACTGCAACAGGTTCCCTTGGATCAACGAACTCCACAGATGCAACACCCATTGGTGACTGGATCTCTCCTGTTATGATAGGCTGCAATGATGATGATAATTATTTTAATTCAACATTTGGCAAAGGAAGATTGTTCATTAAAACCATCGGCATCAATATAGCTTAGTTGTAGATTAGGGTGGTTTTGTTTTACTTCAATTGCAAGAACATCAGAACAGAATAAAGTCATGTTCAATTTGAACATCCAAATTTGCTATATTTAATGAATTTGGACTTCTACATTAATAGAGTTCCATGCATAATAACGAAAAACAGATATTATCATAACTCACCAGCCAATCTCTTGATGCTTCATACATAAGCAATCTACCAAGTTCGGACATGGCATTCTCTACAAGAAAAATATCCAATTGCTTTTGATCAAAAGGACAGCCAAATGAAATATAAATGCAGATATCAAGGTTGCATCGGACAAAAAGTGCAAGTACCACACATAGAATACATGCCTGAGATAGTTCGTCCATGTCCTACATAAACCTCAAATATCGAGTAACGGGTATGTGCGCAACATTATTGTTTAACCATAAAAATAGTTTTTAGGGTCAAAGCAATTAATTTTATGTTTTGGCGCACAAACAACCGATTTAACTCACTTTTCCAAATATAAACAATATAAAAAGGAATAGCAATTACAACAACAACGACTCAGTATAGTCTCACAAGTGAGGTATGGGGAGAGTAGTGTGTACGCAGACCTTACCTCTACCCGATGGAGTAGAGAGGCTGTTTCCGATAGACAATAACAAGGAATAGCAATTGAACAAAACAATTGAGAGATAAAATGAAAGTGAAATCTTGTTGATGTTAGTAGCACTTCTTATGCGTAAGCTAAATATTGATTTGCCAAAAATAGAACAATGATATTCAACAATGCAATTAAGAGAATAATTGAGTAATTTTTAGACGGGGATACAATGCAAGGAATAGGGTTTAAATACTATTTCCATCCGTAACTAATTGCCTTGTCCAGCTCCTGCCCATTATTGTCATTTATTATATGCTACGTAACTGATGCGTAATCGATGACAGAATAATGGCAAATCCTGTGTAAAATGATTCTTTCCTTATTCGTGATTATGAACAATCTTTCATAACAGGCCCGAGCCTTTTTCTTCATAATCAGTTCCGGGACTAATAGTTACCGTACTAATTTAGCTCCGGATGTATTTTAAACATCATTCTTCAATCACTTTGCCGACATGTGTTGTAATCTAATTTATTCACGTGGCAAAGTTATTTTCCACTAATACAGATAGTCCCCTCAATCTCCGGATAATCTCAAATGAATATTCGGGAAGTGGTAAGTTATTTATGGTGGGAATGTTTACCGCTCTTCCCGAGATTATAATGACGTGCTGCAGAAGTGAAGAAACATGCGCCTGTTCATTTAATGCTCAGAGCACGTGGTAATATGATTGGTTATGAGACTTGCAACGATTTTCTAGACATTGACGACTCTGTGACAGTCCAATGATGATGTAAATCTTTCCAACAAATATGAAAACATAAACCCTCAAAACCTTACCTTTGCCTTATTCTTAGAAATTCTCTTTGCTTTTTCGTTCTTTGCTTTCAACCACCTCTTCTTCTCTTTTTGATTTTTCGTTCATGCTTTCATCCTCTTTCTTCATCCCTCGCTTCCAAACTTCTACTCATCGTGATGCCATAATGGATGAGCTTCCTAACGTATAGCACTATAGCTCCAATTAGGTCTAGGAAAAGAGGAGGAAGACTCTGTAGCCTTGGCTCCATGGTGGGTAGAGGTACAGAGGGAAGTTCTTCCACAACTTCTACCTCCAAAACTTCTTTTAAGGGCAAAACCAAAGCGAAAGATACCACAAAAGTTTGGCTGACCCATTAGTCTCTGAAATTATACCACAAGCATTTTCTTTTGCAACTGGCTGTGCTGAGTGGAATAAGAAGATTAGTAAAACGGATGGTCGTAACGATCCAACTGACCATCACATTTCTCTTGTCAAGTCATGCCATCTCCCTTTTTCTCAAGGAATATCGTGCAGATCAAATTTTCCAGTGGAAGCTCCTCGTGAAGACGAATGAATAACTAGCTACCGCGAAGGTTATTCATTCGTGTATACTTATTCGTTCACCCTCGGGTTCCAACCTGCAATAGACCCGATAATCATAGAGTTCTGCCGAAACCTCAACTTCTGTCTTAGTCAGGGAGGCCCGAAGAGCAGTGACGTACCTTAGATACTTGTCAAGTTTAGTTTCAGCGAATTTCACTCTTTGCAAGCTAAACTTCATCATTCAATACCATTAGAAATGAAAAGGCAGGAAAATACGCATGATATAGACAAGTTTATTGTGTGTCTTCACTTTCCAACCAAAAGTTTTGGTAATGAACTTCCAAGTTCTTTGCTCCACGGGAGTGGAAGACAAAATTAATGCAACCCAATCATGGAAACTCTGAACTTTCCCAAATATTTCTATGGTCATTGCAAAAAATTTATAAAAAAGTATATGGGCAATCTAAATAGCAAAAGCAATTTAAGGAGAGTGAAGGAAATTACATCAGTGACTCCACTTCTCCGGAAATGGAAGATTATCATGTCCTACCAATTACAGGGTAGGAACAACTACGAACCTTCTGCACCACCCCTATCATGATCCTCTTCGAGATTGAAGATAACTTGTTTGCTTTGTGTCGTGAGAGTAAATACACGAGCACGAAAGTTTTTGGGAAAGTTGAAATGGGAAAGATGGCAAAGAGTGAATTTGTCGAAACTAAACTTGACAAATAGCAAAGGCACGCCACAACTCTCCAAATTACCGAGCATATATGACAAAGATACAAGTAGAAGTTTTGGCAAATCTCTATGATCACCGGGTCTATTGCGGGTTGGAACTTGAGGGTGAACGATAAGTATACACGAATGAATAACCTTCGCGGTAGCTAGTTATTCGTTCATCTTCACGAGGAGCTTTGACTGAAAAATTGGATCTCAAATGACACGCCTTGCGAACAAGTGAAAGATGACATGACTTGATAAGAGAAGGGTGTCCTTTTGACTAATCTTCTTATTCCACTCAGCACAATCGGCTACAAAAGAAAATTCTTGTGGTATAATTTTAGAGACTAAGGGCTCAGCCAAAATTTTGTGGTATCTTTCGCTTTGGTTTAGCCCTTAAAAGAAGTTTTGGAGGTAGAAGAAGTTTTCGAGGTAGAAGTTGTGGAAGAACTTCCCTCAGTGGAAGTAGTGCCACCTCTAATCACGATGAAGCCAAGGCTATGGAATCTTCTTTCTCATCACCAAGACCTAACTGGAGCTACTACGTTAGGAAGCTCATCCACTATGACATCACGATGAGGAAAAGTAGCAGGGTTGGGAGAAGCAGAAGGTTTGGAAGCCATTAGAGAGATGAAAAGAGGATGAAAGCAATTAACGAAAAACTAGAAGAAAAGAAGCTGGTTGAAAGCAAAGTACGAAAAAAGAAGGTAGAAGAAAGTTTTGAGGGTTTGTGGCTTCGTATTTATAGGAAAGGCTTACATCATCACAAATCATCCTTATGGAGCAGTCACTTCAAAGTTACAGAGCTTGAATGGAAAATACTAAAAAAGAAGGTAGAAAAAGGTTTTGAGGGTTTGTGTTTTTGTATTTATAGGAAAGACTTACGCCATCACAAATCGCCCTTATGGGACAATCACTTCAACGTTGCCATAGCCATCAGGGATAGAAAACCGCAGCAAATCTCAATTAGATTATAAGACATGTCGGCAAAGTTATTGAAGAATAAAGTGTAAAATACATTCGGAACTAATATTAGTATCGTTACTATTAGTTCCGGAACTGATTATGAAGAGAACGACCCAGGATTGTTATGAAAGATCGTTCATAATTACAAATAAGGAAAGAATCATTTAATATTGGATTACACGAGATTCATCATTATTACGCCATCGATACGCATCAGTTATGTAACGTATAATAAAAGCAATAAATGACACTAACAGGCAGGAGGTTGACAAGACAATCCGTTACGGATGGAAATATTATTCAAACTCATATTCCTTGCATTGTATCCCCATCTGAAAATTACTCAATTATTCTATCGATTACATTGTTGATTCTCATTGTTCTATTTCTGGCAATTTAATATCTAGCTTACACGAAAAAAGTGTTACTAACATTAATAAGATTTCTCTTTCCTTGTATCTCTTAATTTTTTTGTTCAATTATTATTCCTTTTTATCTTATTTCTATTTAAAAAAGTGAGTTAAATCGGTTGTTAGTGCCCCCAAAAAATTAAATTAATTGCTTTGACCGCACAAACTATTTTTAGGTTAAATAATTATGACAATAGAAGGTGCCAAAATGCAACGTGGTAGGCCTAAAATCAGTCTTAGATAAACTATACACTCAAATTTTAAACCAATAAGTTGAATATTCAATTAAAAATAGTTTTTGACAGTTATATAGATATCGCAGCTACACCTTAATCACAAACTACAATTACATTGATATATTATTAAAAAATATAAAAACATTAACATTTAAAAGTCAGTTCCTTTTACATTTATCCATTAAAAGAGACACTATATTTCACATTTAGAAATACATTTCAAACAATGTAACTAAACATAATAAAGGGCGATGCAAAATTCAGTAACAGGCTCAAACTTCACCCCTCATAGATTATCTTTCTTCATATCCAGTTCAGCATAATTTTTAGCAAAATTTAATTTCAGCATTAAAATCTTTTGAATTGAAAAATAAAGCTAAAATAAAATAGAAAAACTTCACATACTAAAAATGGCGCTAGGCGTCTGCTCATTTCGAAGGACTGAAACCCAGTGCTTTATCAGAGGATGTGGTGGAACAAACACCTAAAAAAAATCAATCAATTAAACTAACATCACCAACTAAATTAAATTTGCTTCTGTATTTATTTACTAAAAAAAGCAACATTTTGTCCCATCATCAGAAAAAAGTTAAAAGAAAATCCAAAAACTAAGATTCCACTACATTATTTATCAAAACACAATATTCTGAACAACCAAACAAAGCGTCAGATGAGTGAACTTTACTTACCAGCATTCTATTACCACTCATCACTTTGTTCTCTGCCGCCATTGAACACACCGCAATTCCCCTTCGTTTATTAGAATTAGAAATCTGAGCTCAAAATAACAAAAGCATTAAATTTATTTCATAGCTTACTATCCCAAGATTACATGAATCTTCATATATCATAATCTAGTCGTCCATTAATTAGTAATCACATGTTAAAATACACTGATAATATATAAACATCTTTACAATGACCATGCAAAAAAAAAAAAAAAACTCGCAAATGGGTATATACCCGTAAAGAAAATCGCATAACATAGTGCATATCTCCATACAAATCAAATATATAAAAGGGGTACAAGGGATTGTTAAGTGAGGTTAATTAAAGTACCTTTTTGTAGGGAAAATTGAGGTTTTGCCGATAGAAAGAGGCGGCAGGGGAAGAGGGTAGTAGTGAGAGAGAGGGGTCGGGGGGTAGACGATAGGGGTGAGGGGTATAAATAAAGGAGTGGTGGAACGCCATTGGTAAAAAAAGGTAAGCTGAGAGCTGAATAATTTTAGGTGGATTGGGTATCTTCTCAATTTCCTTGTTCTTCGGGACTGGTGAAGAAGACTTCTCTACGAACAACCTAACGGTGGGGATGCTCTTTTTTTGGGTTTTTACCTTTTTTTTTATGATGTATGATATATTTTTTTTTACATATCTGGAAAAATAATTTTTTATTTCAAAATTGTCCTTTGAATAAAGAGTATATTATATTTTCAGTGAATAAATTAAAAGTGATACTAAAGGTTAATATGATTAATTTTATTATTAATTAGTGTTAAAAGATAAATTTCTAATATGTGTATAAACTGCCCAAAAATTAATTAAAGTCGACTGAGGGAATAATACACCATGTGAATCACTTAGAAAGACTATAGTTATTCCAATCTATTTTTTTATATATTTATATTTACTAATATCTATAAACGTGTGTTACACGTTAATAATAGTACATGATGATTTAAATATTTATTTATACGAAGGAACAATAAAATTTAATTAAAGAGAGAAATTTTATATAAAATACTATGACAATCATCTAAATGCCGAAAAAGATTGTTACATTAGCATAATACGTGAACTCAAAATGAAAGAACATCATCTGGACGTACATAAATGATCAATTTTAATCATGTTAGGTAGATAATTATGTATTGTAAAGGTATCTAATGTGATGGTATTTTATCAAACACTTCTTTTATAAACGGTATTTTTTATATATTTCCTTCTATTGCCTTGGTTACTCTACCATAACCAGAACTCTTGTTGTCGATATTGATATCTCTCTTGAAAGTGCAATATATAGTTATTCGTGCAACAAAACATATTCTGATATATATAGTCCAATATTTAGGATGTTTGTCCCTGTGCTTTAATTATTATAACTACAAAACATAAACATGCTGAAAATTATTCTCACATAAATTTAAAAGGATATTCCTTAGTTTCGGAAGGCAGAATTTGAATTCGGGGATAAGCATATACTTAGAAGCACATTGACTAGTATCGTAAGTTTTGCGTGTATGACGTTATTATCAAAACTTCTATATACCATACGTGTACTATTACATAAGCTATTCAGCGGATTTAAGTTTTCAGTAACATGGCATCTTATTTTTCGTCAAAATCAACCTGTATGCAATGGAAGACCAATTTTAACGTAGTCTATTATATATATGGCGACACTAACATATGTAAGAAATAACGAACTTACCAACAAATGTATACAGTAGAAGGTCATTTGGTATTAAAGTATTTAAGTATTCTTCTTGGTAGTAACTGTTGGTATCATCTTTTGTTGAGTCAAAATTGAAAATATTTTTTACCATAAAACTTAACAATCAATATTTTATTTAGTTGATCAACATATTCATTTCTTCTAGCTAAAATTGCTCTTTAATTTCTATCATGTAATTGCACAAATTGCGTTTTAATCCAATGATGAAAATATATTCCTTATTAAATGCATTATTATTACTATTGGGGTTGATAATCAAGTCTTCTAGAAGAACCAAATCATCTTTTATTATATGCTCTTCTTTGTTTCCGATATGAAGCAAGAAGTCACTGAATGTTGAATTTTTTCTTAATTTTATATTTCTTGTCATTTGAATATTCTTCATTTGATGTCGTAAGTATAATTTTGGCAAGCTATCTTTTACAGTTTCTGCTTTGTTCAATTTTGGAACTATTGATTATACTTGACAGAAATCATCTCCCAAACTATTACTTTTCAACCAAATGGTTCATCGAAATCCAATATACCTCTAAAACGCTAGGCGATTGTCTCAATTATTTGACGCTTAGCCAAAAACGCTTCATCCCATATTATCACTTTTGATTTCCTTATAAATCTAGCACTATTGCTCTGGTTTGATATATTTATGATTATTTCAGATATTTGAAGAGGTATATCAAATCTAAAGTGAGTTGTACGACCTCATAATAAAATCGTTGATGGTACACCACTTGTCTTATTGCTAGCACTATTGCTCTGGTTTGATATATTTGTTATTATTTCAGATATTTGAAGAGGTATATCAAATCTAAAGTGAGTTGTACGACCTCATAATAAAATCGTTGATGGTACACCACTTGTCTTATTGCTAACAATATCATGCCTCTTGATAGACATTTGTAAGTAATACATGATATAAGAATATTATTTCGATTCCGCTGGAGGCATCTACAAAGGATAATCCTGATATACCTAGTCGAATTTTTATAATATAGTCTTGAAAGCTTATTCTTGTTCAGAATTTAGCTTTGATTGTGCTTCCTCAAACACGTGTATGGCCTTCATAATATTATACTAATATTTTTACTTTATAATCTATTTTTTTAATCTCTAACACTCTTTTATGTAATAAATTTATGTACTCTAAGATTTTTTCTAACTTGAAAAATAATTTTATGCATATGATGAATTTAAAAAATAATTTAATTTGATTTTCTTGCTAAATAATTACTTGAAAGATTTGATTATTTGATTTTAACATAAAATATAATTAATTTCTGTTGATTTAAATTCTTATTATTAGTTCATCTCATATTTGAATATTTAATTAGAATTATAATTTTATTCACCATAGATTTTATTTTCAAAAAGTAAAAAGATCGATCTGATATTCCACTTTTAGATCTTTATATTTGTAAAACCATTAGTGGTATTGGATCTTACCAACCTTTTTCTTTCTTTTCTCACACATTTATATTCTTAAAAAATTTCTTGATTGTTGTTTAATAATTGGGTATATTTTCTATATTACACGAAAAGCTAATAATAAAAAATATTATTTGAGTAAGAAAGCAATTCAAATATAATATAATAATATATTACCGTATGTATTTTTCCCCTCAATTTTAATAATTTATGTAGTTCGTTTAGTATTTATTTTATTTTTTCTTGGTATTGAATATTAGATAGTGGTAATATATTACTAATATGGAGGATTCTTATGAAATTGATTTTATTAAAACTTCTCACATATTTTTAATAAGAATTCAATGGCAATATTGTATTAATTTTAAAATATTACATATTTAAAAAATTAACATAGAAGTTATTGTAGTCCAAAAAAATTATTACATCGATGTCCTTGCCCTATGAGTTCTTCTATTTAATATTTTTATGGCTATTTGGTCTATCAATATTATATTTATACTTTTATAATAATATAGGCTCTCATGTTTCTAAATGAATTTGGACAATATAATACGTTTTTAAGTTAAATTACTAATAGGAAATTTTTAAGAAGTATATCCTAAAAGTAATAGAATTACATGGCTAAAAATATGTCCATATCCCCAAAGTAATTATACTAATAGAAAATTAAACATGTTCCTAATGTATTAGGTGTACATTCTAACATATAGAATTATATATTTATGCCAAAAATTATACTAATAGGTTTCTTAAAGGTTATCATGTAGGATTCCTAACGTGTAGTATTATGTCCTAAAAGGCTAAAACTAATAGGATTACAAGGCTAATGTATCCAATTATGTCCTTTTATTACGAGGTATTATGGTTAATATTAAAATATTATTTTTGTACTCCAATATTTTATTCACGCTCTTATAATAATATTGATATAGATAGACATAAACAGATATATAGATATAGATAAGAGTAAAAGTGATTTGGGTGAATAACTTGTCCTCCATTTTGTATTTAATAACCTTAAAATTTGGATTAAAATTAGGTTCTCGACTTCTCTTTTATCATTCTATCACAAGAACCGATTATTGAATAGTGATCTTCAAATTTCAATTAGTTTCTCTTCTATGATTTTATTTCATGTGCGAAATATTTATCATAGAGATTAAACAAAAGGTAGAACGTCCATATAAGTGATTCTGCCACTTATTTTATTGCTACAATTCTTGTTATAAGTTGTCTTGGTATCGTGTAGGATTTTAACGTGTAGTATAATATCCTAAAACTAATAGGATTATAATATTAATATCTAGAATTCCGGTTATATCCTTTTATTATGAGTTATTATGCTTAATATTATAAGATTTTTTTTTGTAAACCGACTTAGTATTCATGCTTTTATAATAATATAGATTATAGAAAAATCATCAAATGTGTACTAGTTCGAAACTCAATGTATTATAGGATCGTTCCTTTATTTTATGAATACTAGTTTTAGTGTATGTGCGTTGCACATATGTCTCGCTTCAACTAATAAAGTACATGAAGAAATGTAAATCAAATTATCAAATTCGAAGTTTTAAAATGTTTACATTAATTTAATATTATACAATAAGTAACTTAGCACATAAAAAAGTACAAGGAGTTGTCATTGGTTTAAATGAATACCAATAATAATAATAGTAATAATAATAATAATAATAATAATAATAATAATAATAATAATAATAATAATAATAACAATAATAATTAACGATAACTCAGTAGTGGTCGAAGAGTTTTCCTTCTGTTCGTATTCAGTGGAAAGGTCAGCCTGCTGAGGCATCGACCTGGGAGTCCGACTTTGATATGCAGAGCCATTAACTCCAATTTTTGCCCCGACTCAGGTACTTCCTTCTTACGTCTGTTCGAGGACGAACAGTTGTTTTAGAGGTGGAGAATGTGTTTGGGTCATCACTTGCTTTTAATTGAATTATGTATTTTTGAGACCTTAAAAACCTTATTTAGTGTCACCTCGATTTGCGTGTGTAAGCCAGGTGCATAGCCGGAAGGCCTAAATGTGAAAACCTGTGAAAAATGATAAGTTTTGACTATAAAATGAATAAATTTGACTTCGGTCAATGTTTTGGGTAAACGGACCCGGACCCGTGATTTGATGGTCCCGGAGAGTCCGTAGGAAAATATGAGACCCGGACATATGCCCGGAATCGAATTCCGAGGTCCCAAGCCCGAGAAATGAATTTTTGAAGGAAATTATTTTCTGAAATTGTTTAAGGAAATTTGAAATGAAATTTGATTAGAACATGTTAGTATCGGACTCGTATTTTGGTTCCGGCGCCCGGTACTTGTCTTATATATGATTAAATATGTTTCTATGAAATTTGGTAAAAAAACGGACGTCGTTTGACGTAATTCGGACCTAAATTGCTAAAGTTGATATTTTATGAAGTTTGAGAAAAATCCTTTGATTTTGAAATTTAATTCATTGTTATTGAGGTTATTTTGGCGATTTGATCGCACGGATAAGTTCGTATGATGGTGTTGAGTTAGTACATATGTTTGGTTAGGAGCTCCTAGGGTTCGGGTGTATTTCGGATGTGTTCCGGGAAGTTTGGACTTAGGGAAAAGCTGCAGATTTTCTGCTACAAGTGCTCAGGCCTGTTGTTCACCGCGAATGCGTAGTCATTCTCGTGATCGCGTAAGGTAAATAGGGACAGGGGTGGATATTTCCATCACGAACGCGAATCCACAGTCGAACACGGAGCTTTAGGGGATTGCTCATCGGGAACGCGACCTGTGTGACGCAAACGCATAGGGTTAATTGGAGGGGGGCTGGGATTTTGGTCGTTCTTCTACGCGAACGCGTACGTGTGTCCGCAAACGTAAAGGTCAGAGGGTTCAACCCTTCGCGAACGCGTGGAAGAACTTGCGATCGCGTAAATCCACTTACTGGCAGCCTTCGCGATTGCGACAGTGTTCTCACGAACGCGATGAACATTGTCGCCCAGCACTTAATACAGTGGCTAATACGGGATTTGTTTAAAATTTCATAACTTCTTCATCTCAACTCCAAATTGCACGATTTTTGAAAGAGGATTTCACCATAAATTCATTGGTATGTAATCTTAGACTCATTTTCTTAAATTTCCATTAACACCCATTAGATTTCTAGTCTTAAATCATGTGAATAAGGGTAAAAAAATTAGGGATTTGGGTAGAGTTAGGGCTTTTTGATTAATTGTGATTTAGACCTCGTTTTGGGGTCGAATTCTGAAAATAATTACTCTCTCTGTTCCAATTTATGTGAACCTATTTTCTTTTTGGTTCGTTCCAAAAAGAATGAACCCTTTCTAAATTTGGTAACAATTTAGCTTAAACTTACAACTTTACTCTTAATGAGAAGCTTTTATAACCACACAAATACTCTAGGCCCCATTTGGACTTGTTTAGGACCAGAAATTCCAAAAGTCTTCATTTTTTTCTTAAACTCCGTGCCTAATCAAATAGGTTCACATAAATTGGAACGGAGGGAGTATATATTTGGGCTAGTGGGTGGATGTGTGATTTGATTTTTGTCCGAACCTCGTATTTTGACTAAGCGGGCCCGGGGTCGATTTTTGAGTTTTGGGAAGAATGATTTGAAAGCTATAATCAAGCATAAAAATTGGATTGTTTAGTATTTATTGATGTTATTAAATCGATTATGCATAGATACGATTGTGTTGGAGCCAAATTCGAAAGGAAAGGCGGTATTCGAGGCTTGAGTTGGCCGTGGAAGTTTGAGGTAAGTGTTCGGTCTAACCTTAGCTTGAGGGATTAGGAGTTGAATCCTATTTTCTATTTGCTTCTTGTTGAGTACGACGTATAGGCATGGTGACGAGTATCTATACGTTGGTGTTGAGCATGACCGTGAGTCATAAATTGATACTTGTTGTATTCTTAAATGATCCTACGAATGCTTTAGTGGGTGAATTCTTGATAATGAGTAAAGACTTAGTTTATTTTCGTGAAAGTTACTTATGATTGAGAAATGGTGATAACTGAGATGAGTAAGAGTTGAGTTAAGATTGGTTATTGCTGATTCTCCCTTGCCGAGACGTATATACTTGTACTATTGAATTCCTTTGCCGGGATAGTATAGTTTATTGTTGATCCCTTGCTGGGAATGTTATTATGATCACTGTTGATATTATATATGGATCGGATTGCACTCCGAAATATTATTATATATATGTGGATCGGGTTGTACGCCGCAACAGATATTATATTGGATCGTGTTACACGCCGCAACAAATATTATATTGGATCGGGTTGCACGCCGCAACAGATATCATATATGGATCGGGTTGCGCGCCGCAACATTATTATATATATATGGATCGGGTTGCACGCCGCAACAAATATTATATTGGATCGGGTTGCACGCCGCAACAGTTATATATGTGGATCGGGTTGCACGCCGCAACAATGTTAAATGATAAGGGATCGGGTTGTGCGCCACAATAGTAGTATTATTGCTTTGTTGTAGATATTGAACTGTCCTTCCATATTTTATTAAGTTTCTATTGGATTTGATATGTTCCCCGAAGTATGTACCCCCTCCCTTTTAAACTGCTTATTACCTATTTATTTTCCGCCATATATTATATAACTGCACAGGTTTATTTGGAGTCTAGTCCTAGCCTCGTCACTACCTCGCCGGGATTAGGCCAGACACTTACCAGCACATGGGGTCGGTTGTGCTGATACTACACTCTGCACTCTATACAGATATTGAGGCAGCACTGGGACAACAACAATAGTTCGGGAGCCAGCCTTCAGTCCACCGAGATCCCGAGGTGGTCTTGCAAGCGTCTGCATGCCCGACATCTCTTCTATCTATTCTTATGATTCTGTTATCACTTATAACAAATTAGACGGAGTTTCTTTCTTTCAAATAGTTGTATGCAGTAATCTTAGTAGTCCGTGAATGATGTGACACCAGTTTCTGGGTAGAGGCATATGTTGATTTCCGTATTGTTTGGTTTATTTTGTCTAAGTCTTCCGCTTTAATCTAATTGTCCGTTGTTATTTAAATGTTTATCACTTGTTAATATGATTTAATAAAAGGATTAAAACAAAGGAGTTAATGATTTCTAAGTGCGTGGCTTGCCTAGCTTCTACGAATAAGCGCCATCACGACTCCCAAAGGTGGGAAATTCGGATTGTGACAAGTTGGTATCAGAGCCCTAGGTTACGTAGGTCTCACAATTCACGGATAAACTTACTAGAGTCTGAGGGATCGATACGGATCCGTCTGTATTTATCCCCCCAGAGGCTACAGAGTTAGGAAAACTTCACATTTGTTCTTTCTTGTCATGCGGTTTGGTTTCTCAATGCTAATTGAATTTCTACTCTGTTCTTTCACAGATGGCAAGAACACGCGCTTTCTCATCTACCGATCAGCAGCCCGAGCCCCCAGTAGCAGCTCCCATAAGGGGCAGAGGGCGAGGCCGAGGCAGGGGCAGAGCTCAGCCTAGGGCAGCAACACCTATAACGGAGCCTCAGGTTGATTTTGATGACGAGGTTCCAGCCCCAGCAGTTCCAGTGGGCCCAGCTCAGGTCCTAGAGGGGTTTATTGCTACCCCATTCCTTTAGGATACTCTGGTCCGTCTTGTGGTCCTTATGGAGAGTGTCACCAAGGCAAGTTTACTTCCTGTAGCACCAGCCGTCTCTCAGGCTGGAGGAAGAGCCCAGACTCCTGCTACTCGCACTCCGGAGCAGGTAGCTCCTCAGTTTCAGATTCCGGTAGCTCAGTCAGTTAAGGCAGATCAGCCAGTTGCGGTAGCTCAGACCGGCGATGGTGCAACCATGTCTGCTGATGCTTTGTGGAGATTGGATAGGTTTACCAAGCTCTTCACTACTACCTTTATCGGTGCATCTACTGAGGATCCCCAGGATTATCTGGATAGCTGTCACGAGGTTCTTCGGAACATGGGTATTGTTGAGACCAATGGGGTTGATTTCTCTACATTTCGCTTGTCTGGATCCGCCATGACTTGGTGGAGGGATTATTGCGTAGCTAGACCAGCAGGATCACCAGCCTTGACCTGAGAGCAGTTCATACAACTATTTCTGGAAAAGTTTCTCCCTATTACACAGCGAGAGACCTATCGGAGGTAGTTCGAGGGCCTTTAGCAGGGATTCATGACTATCATCCAGTATGAGACCAGATTCATAGATTTGTCTCACCATGCCCTTATTATACTTCACATTGAGAGGGAGAGAGTGAGATGGTTTATTGACGGACTCATTCATCCGATTCGTCTCTAGATGGCTAGAGAGGCTGGGAGTGAGATATCCTTCCAGGAGGTGAACAATGTGGCCCGGAGAGTTGAGGTGGTACTATCACAGGGGGTGGTCATAGAGCGGATAAGAGGCCCTGTTATTCAAGAAGATTTAGTGGTACCTCGTCTAGAGGTAGAGGCCATTCTCCTAGGCCCTTTCAGTCATCCCTTCAGGTTTCTCATGGTGCTTCAGGTGTCGGTGGTTCTCGCATGCAGTATTCTGATCAGCACCCCTATAGTGCACCACCAGCTTCCATCAGTGCACCACCGAACTAGAGTTTTCAGGGAGATCTTTCAGGTCGCCAGGGTCAGTCTCAGTTTCCTCAGCCGTAACATTCTGGTGGGTGTTATGAGTGTGGTGAGTATGGTCATATTCGGAGGTCTTGTCCGAGGTTGGTGGGTACTCAATCGCAGCAGCAGGGTTCCTGTGCTATGATTCAAGCACCAGATGTTCCACAGACTGCTCAACTGGCT
Organism: Nicotiana glauca; assembly: GCA_026770625.1. Taxonomy (NCBI): domain Eukaryota; kingdom Viridiplantae; phylum Streptophyta; class Magnoliopsida; order Solanales; family Solanaceae; genus Nicotiana; species Nicotiana glauca. The sequence goes on from MU705169.1 coordinate 82,266, forward strand.
AGGGGCGGGGGTAGAGGTGCTAGAGGTGGAAGTAGAGGATTTAGAGGTGGAGCTCAGACCATTAGAGGTGAAGGCCATCTAGCTGCAGGTCGTCCCAGAGAGATAGTCCAGGGTGGTGGGGCCCAGCCCCGATGTTATTATCTTCCAGCCATGCTTGAGGCTGAGGCTTCATATGTGGTTATCGCAGGTACTATTCTGGTTTATGATAGAGATGCTTCAATATTATTTGATCCAGGGTCTACATACTCGTATGTGTCATCTTATTTTGCACCGTATCTGGTTATGCCTAGTGATTCCCTGAGTGTCCCTGTATATGTGTCTACACCGGTGGGTGATTTTATCATGGTAGATCGAGTCTATGGCTCTTGTATTGTGGTGATTGGGGGTCTTGAAACTCGTGTAGATTTGTTGCTTCTAGACATGGTTGACTTTGATATTATATTGGGGATGGACTGTTTATCACCTTACCATGCTATCTTGGACTGTCATGCCAAGACTGTGACCTTAGCTTTGCCGGGTTTGCCTCGTTTAGAGTGGAAAGGGACTCCTGGTGTGATGACCCAACCCGTTGTCTCATGTGTTTCCATCCCGTTTTCCCCGTTTATTGCTTCTTCATGATTTATTATATGTGTTGGGTAAGTTTGAGTTGACTCGGATTGGATTTGGTAGGAAATGGGGCAATTAGCCTCTTTAAGGAAAGGTTGGTTTGGAAAAGTCAACCAGAAGTTGACTTGTGAGTTAGAGGGCTCGGATGTGATTTCTGACAATTCGGTTAGCTTCGGGGGATGATTTGAGGCTTAGGAGCGCAATCGGAAGTAATTTTGGAGGTTCGGTGTAGAATTAGGCTTGAATTGGTAAAGTTAGCATTTTGGCAATATTCGGTTGATAGGTGAGATTTTGATTCGGGGGCCCAAATGGAATTCCGAGAGTTGCTTTAGCTTTGTTAGGTGATTTTGGATATGTGTGCAAAATTTCAGGTCAATCGGAAGTCGTTTCGTTGGGGTTTTGATCGAATGCGTGTTTCGGAAGTTTTGAAAGAACTTAGGCTTGAATCCGATAAGAATTGATGATTTTAGTGTTGTTTGATGTGTTTTAATGATTGGAACAAGTTTGGATAATGTATTAAGACATATTTGTGTTTTTGGTTGAGGTCCCGGGGGCCTCGGGGTGGTTTCGGATGGCCAACGGGGTGAATTTTGGACTTGTGTGATTGCTGATGGTTCTGATATCTAGTATTTTTGCATCTGCAGAAAAGGGACCGCAGAAGCGGTTCCACAGATGCGGTATGGAGGTCACAGAAGCGGTCCTGGGCGAGTTAGTGAAAACCGCAGAAGCGGATAGAAAACCGCAGAAGCGGTAGTCGCAGAAGCGGGTTGGACACCGCAGATGCAAAAATGACTTTTCACAGAAGGGTTTTAAAATGACATTTCATCCGCGACTTGGATTCATTTTTCCATCATTTTTTAGCGAGCTTGGGAGCCTTTGATGAGACTTTTGAAGGGTTTTGACTGGGAATCAACTGGAGGTAAGTTCTACGAACTAAACATGGTTATATTGTGAAATTGGTCTGGAAATTCATGGAAATTGAGCCTAAAACTTATGAATTAGGACTTGAATTTTGATATTTCAAATTGGGATTTAATAGGTCATTTTAGCTCGGATTTGGGAGTTCTTGGTATGTATGGACTCGGGCAAGACGAGGAACCCGATAGTGTGAGTTTTGTAATTTTTCGAGAAGCGGGCCCGGGGATCGAGTTTTGCTAGTTTCGAGATTTTGCTATTTCTCGATTGTTTTCGATTAGGTATTGTTTCCTTAGCATATTGTGATGTATTCGCTCTGATTTTGGTTAGGTTCAACGCGCGTGGAGGCCGATTTGAGAGGCAAAGGTGTCGCGAGCTAGGGATTTTGCTGGTTCGAGGTGAGTAATGCTTGTAAATGATATCCTGAGGGTTCGAAACTCCGGATTTTACATTGTAACGCTGTATTGAGGCATGACACGCATTCTATGATGAATACGGGGTCTTTTACTATTAGGGATTTGTGACTTAGTCCATCCCGAATGATATTTCTGCTATATTGGCAATTGAGACGCATACTTTGTTACTGTGAATTGGGCTTATTGCCACGTTTGGGGCCTTGTGCCGACCTGTAGAATTCTTAGAGGATCTTTATTTGTTTTTCCTCACTTGTTTGCATAAATCATACTCTCAGTCATGTTTTCAACTGTTAAAAATATGATAAGAACTGTATTTTGAACATGAAATCATAAATAAAAATGAATATGAGGGTTGAGATCCCTACAGTACGTAATGCTCGAGTGGCTAAGCATTTATTTGACTGAGATGGGTTGAGTACCCAATAGTGAGGCTATACTTTCCTATGATATGGATCGGGCTGCACGCCGCAACGATGATATATTGATATTGAGGACGAGAGCCTGTTTAATGCCACGATATGGCTGATATTACGCTTGGGCTATAGGAGCCCCTCCGGAGTCTGTACACACCCCGAGTGAGCGCCGTTGACAATAAATAAATGGAGCAGGCTGCATGTCGCAGCGGGTACTGGAATGTACCGGTATTTACATTGCATTGCATTCATGCATTTGTTCACTATTCGTTGTTTGTGTTATTTCTTGAGATGTCTGTTTGCTGTTATGGTATTGTCTGATCACTCTTAAAGAGAATAAATCTTAGACAGTGGTAACAATGACACTGTATGATGCGTTGGTCATGTAACAGTGGCTGACCNTTTCACTGATTTTCTCAATTTAAGGGCTTTTCACTGCTTCTATACAGCATGATGATCTATTATACGTGATTTCTTACTGCTCAGTTATTATTTACTTCTATTACTCACTGAGTTGGAGTACTCACTTTAATCTCTGCACCTCGCGTGCAGTTGCAGGTATTGTTCACCCGGTAGCGGGTTATTAGCTGATTGAAGGTACTACTATTGCAGCTGAGCAAGGTTACCGCCAGCGTTCGCGGCATCGGACGTTGTCTTTAGAATTCCCAGAATTTATTATTGTATATTATTAGCCGTGTAGTTGTGTTCAGGCTTCTTTAGATGCTCGTGACTTGTGACACCCCGATTTCGGGCTGAGTTGGGGATGGTTCCCTGTTATATCATTTTCTTCCGCACTTATGATAATGTTATCTATTATTTGACTCATTCATGCTAAGTAATTTATAAAAGAAGTATTGCTATTCTGTTTGTTGGCCTTGTCTTCACGAGAGGCGCCATCAAGATTGGGTTCGGGAATTAGGTCATGACACCTGGCCATTCTACCCGCAATGTTATCTCATATGTGAAGGCTCGGCGTATGGTCGAGAAGGGGTGTTTGGCCTCTTTGGCATATGTTCGTGATTCTAGTGCTGAGATCCCTTCTGTTGATTTTGTGCCCGTTGTTTGTGAGTTTCCTGAGGTATTCCCTTCAAACCTGTCGGGTATATCGCTCGACAGGGATATTGACTTTTGCATTGATGTGGCTCCGGGCATTCAGCCCATTTCTATCCTGCCATATCATATGGCCCCGCATGAGTTGAAAGAGTTAAAGGAGTAGTTGCAAGATTTGCTTGAGAATGGTTTCATTAGGCCTAATGTTTCACCTTAGGGTGCATCGGTGTTGTTTGTTAAAAAGAAGGATGGGTCAATACGAATGTGTATTGATTACCAGAAATTGAACAAGGTTACAATCAAGAATCAGTATCTGCTGCCGATAATTGATGATTTTTTCGATCAACTTCAAGGTGCCAAGGTATATTCAAAGATTGACTTGCAATTTGGCTACCATCAGTTGAGGATTAGGGCATGCAATGTCCCTATGACAGCTTTCCGCACTCGGTACGGGCATTATGAGTTCTTGGTTATGTCATTCGGGTTGACAAATGCCCCAGCAACTTTTATGGATTTGATGAATCGAGTGTCCAGGCCTTATTTGGATTCATTCGTGATAGTCTTTACTGATGATATATTGATATATTCTGGCAGCCAGGAGGAGCACGAACAACACCTTAGAGTGTTTCTTCAGACTGTGAGGGATAGTCAGTTATATGCTAAGTTCTTGAAGTGCGAGTTCTGGTTGATTTCAGTTGCATTCCTGGGTCATGTTATATCAGCAAAAGGGTATTCAGGTTGACCCAAAGAAGATTGAAGCAGTCAAGAACTGGCTTAGACCAGCATCAGCTACAGAGAATCGGAGTTTCTTAGGACTGACATGCTAATATTGTTGGTTCTTGGAGGGGTTTTCATCTATTGCAGTCCCGATAACCAGGTTGACCCAGAAGGGTGCCCAGTTCAGGTGGTCGGATGAGTGTGAGGCGAGCTTTTAGAAGCTCAAGATAACTTTGACTACTACACCGATATTGGTTTTGCCCACAGGTTCAGGGCCTTATACAGTTTATTGTGATGCTTCTCGTATTGGGCTTGGTGCAGTGTTAATACAGGATGGCATGGTCATTGCCTATGCTTCGCGGTAGTTGAAGATTCATGAGAAGAACTATCTAGTTAATGATTTGGAGTTGGCAGAAATAGTTCACGCATTAAAGATTTGGAGGCATTATCTGTATGGCGTAGCATATGAGGTGTTCACAGATCACAAGAGTCTTCAGTATTTGTTCAAGCAAAAGGAGTTGAATTTGAGGCAGAGGATGTGGTTGGATTTGTTGAAAGATTATGATATCACCATTTTATATCATCCGGGAAAGGCCAATGTGGTGGCCGATGCTTTGAGTAGGAAGTCAGCCAGTATGGGTAGTCTTGCTTATATTCCGGTCGGTGAGAGACCGCTTGCTTTGGATGTTCAGGCTTTAGCCAATCAATTCGTGAGACTGGATGTTTCTAAGCCCAGTCTTGTGTTAGCTTGCATGGTCACTCGTTCTTCATTATTGGAGCATATTCGTGATCGATAGTACAATGATCCCCATTTGTGTGTCCTTAGAGACATGGTGCAGCGCAAAGGTGCCAGGAAGGTTACCTTAGATGATGATGGAGTTTTGAGATTGCAAGGTCGAGTTTGTGTGCCTAATGTGGATGGGCTCCGAGAGTTGATTTTAGATGAGGTCCATAGCTCCTGGTACTCTATTCATCCTGGCGTCGCAAAGATGTATTAGGATTTACGGTAGCATTATTGGTGGCAGAGAATGAAGAAGGATATCATTGCATATGTGGCTCGGTGTTTGAATTGTCAGCAGGTTAAGTGCGAGCATCAGACGCCTGGTGGTTTATCTCTGAGGATTCAGCTTCCCGAGTGGAAGTGGGAGCGGATCACTATGGACTTTGTTACTGGACTCCCGCAGACTCGGAAGAAGTTTGACGCAGTATGGGTCATTGTTGATAGGCTGACCAAGTCAGCGCATTTCATTCCTGTGGTAGTCTCTTATTCTTCTGAAAGGTTAGCTGAGATCTATATCCGAGAGATTGTTCGCCTTCATGGTGTGCCCGTGTAATTTCAGACCGAGGTACGCAGTTTACGTCGTGCTTTTGGAGAGCAGTTCAGTGAGAGTTGGGCACGCGGGTTGAGTTGAGCACAACATTTCATACCCAGACGGACGGGCAGTCCGAGCGGACTATTCCGATTTTAGAGGATATGCTCCGAGCTTGTACCATTGACTTTGGACACTTGTGGGATCATTTTTTCCTTTAGCAGAGTTTGCCTACAATAAAAGCTACCAGTCGAGTATCCAGATGGCTCCTTATGAGTCTTTGTACGGTAGGCGATGTCAGTCTCCGGTTGGATGGTTTGAGCCGGGAGAGGCTCGGTTGTTGGGTACGGATCCGGTTCAGGAGGCCTTGGACAAGGTCAGGATTATTCAGGATAGGCTTCATACGTCACAGTCCAGGCAAAAGAGTTATGCAGACCGCAAGGTTCAAGATATGGCTTTTATGGTCGGTGAGCGGGTATTGCTCCGAGTGTCGCCTATGAAGGGCGTGATGAGATTTGGGAAAAAGGGCAAGCTTAGCCCTAGGTTAATTGGTCCATTTGAGATTCTTGATCGAGTGTGAGAGGTGGCTTATAGACTTGAATTGCCGCCGAGCTTATCAGCCGTGCATCCAGTGTTTCATGTGTCCGTGCTCCGAAAATATCACGGTGATCCATCCTACGTGTTAGATTTCAGCACTGTCCAGTTGGACAAGGACTTGTCTTACGAGGAAGAGCCGGTGGCTATTCTAGACCAGCAGGTTCGTCAGTTGAGGTCGAAGAGTTTTCCTTCTATTCGTTTTTAGTGGAAGGTCAGCCTGCTGAGGCATCGACCTGGGAGTCCGACTCTGATATGTAGAGCCATTATACCCATCTTTTCCCCGACTAAGGTACTTCCTTCTTATGTTTGTTCGAGGACGAACAGTTGTTTTAGAGGTGGAGAATGTGATGACCTCTGTGTTTCTGAAGCCTTGAAAACCTCATTTAGCATCACCTCGATTTACGTGCACAGTCCTGGCGCGTAGCCGGAAAGTCTAAATGTGAAAATCTGTGAAAAATGATAAGTTTTGACTATAAAATAAATAAATTTGACTTCGGTCAACGTTTTGGGTAAACGGTCTCGCACCCGTGATTTGACGGTCCCGGAGGGTCCGAAGGAAAATATGGGACCTGGGCGTATACCCAGAATCGAATTCCGAGGTCCCAAGCCCGAGAAATGAATTTTTGAAGGAAATTGTTTTCTGAAATTGTTTAAGGAAATTTGAAATGAAATTTGATTAGAACATGTTAGTATTGGGCCCGTATTTTGGTTCCGGCGCCTGGTACTGGTCTTATATACTCTCTCCGTTTCAATTTATGTGAACCTATTTCCTCTTTGGTCCATGCCAAAAAGAATGACCCCTTTCCTTATTTGGAAACAATTTACGTTTGTGCAATAATTTATAGCCACACAAAATATATGTGCCTCATTTTCCATTCCAACTTCAAAATCTTCTCTCTTTTCTTAAACTCCGTGCCCAGTCAAATGGGTTCACATAAATTGAAACGGAGGGAGTATGATTTAAGATGTTTCTGTGAAATTTTGTGAAAAATGGACGTCGTTTGACGTGATTCAGACCTAAATTGCTAAAGTTGATATTTTATGAAGTTTGAGAAAAATCCTTTGATTTTGAGGTTTAATTCCTTGTTATTAAGGTTAAGTTGGTGATTTGATCGCACGGATAAGTTCATATGATGGTGTTGAGTTGGTACGTATGTTTGGTTAGGAGCCTCGAGGGCTCGGGTGTGTTTCGGATGTGTTCCGGGAAGTTTTAGACTTAGGGAAAAGTTGCAAATTTTCTTCTTCAGGTGCTTAGGCGTGTTGTTCATCGCGATCGCGTAGTCACTCTCGCGATCGCGTAAGGTAAATGAGGACCGGGGTGGATTTGTCCATCGCGAACACGAAGCTTTGGGGGATAGCTCACCGTGAACATGACCTGTGTGATGCAAACGCGTAGTGTTAATTGTATAGGGCTGGGATTTTGGTCGTTAACGCGTACGTGTGTCTGAGAACACGAAGGTCACAGGGTTCAACCCTTCGTGAACGCGTGGAAGAACTCGCGATCGTGTAATTCCACTTACTGGCAGCCTTCACGATCGTGACAGCGTTCTCGCGAACGCGATAAACACTGTCGCCTATCACTTAAAACAGTAGCTACTACGGGATTTGTTCAAAATTTCATAACTTCTTCATCTCAACTCCAAATTGGGTGACTTTTGAAAGAGGATTTAACCACATATTCATAGGTATGTAACCTTAGACTCATTTTCTTCAATTTCCATTAACACCCATTCAATTTCTTGGCTTCAATCATGTGAATAAGGGTAGAAAATTAGGGATTTGGGTAGAGTTAGGTTTTTTTGATTAATTGTGATTTAGACCTCATTTTGGGGTCGAATTCTGAAAATAATTATATATTTGGGATCGTGAGTGAATGGGTGATTTGATTTTGGTTTGAACCTCATGTTTTGACCAAGCGGGCCCCGGGTCGATTTTTGGGTTTTGGGAAGAATGATTAGAAGGCTATAATTAAGCATTGGAATTGGATTGTTTAGAATTTATTGATGTTATTAAATCGATTATGCATAGATACGATTGTGTTGGAGCCAAATTCGAAAGGAAAGGCGGCATTGGAGGCTTGAGTTGGCCGTGGAAGTTTGAGGTAAGTGTTCGGTCGAACCTTAGCTTGAGGGATTAGGAGTTGAATCCTATTTGCTATTTGCTTCTTGTTGAGCATGACGTATAGGCATGGTGACGAGTATCTTTACATTGGTGTTGAGCATGACCGTGAGTCCTAAAAATTGATACTTGTTGTATTCTTAAATGATCCTACGAATGCTTTAGTGGGTGAATTCTTGATAATGAGTAAAGACTTAGTTTATTTTCGTGGAAGTTATTTATGATTGAGAAATGGTGATAACTGAGATGAGTAGGAGTTGAATTAAGATTGGTTATTGCTGATTCTCCCTTGCCGGGACCTATATACTTGTACTGTTAAATTTCCTTGCCGCAATAGTGTAGTTTATTGTTGATCCCTTGCCAGGACTGTTATTATGATCACAGTTGATATTATATATGGATCGGGTTGCACGCCGCAACATTATTATATATATGTGGATCGGGTTGCACGCTGCAACAGATATTATATTGGATCGGGTTGCACGCTACAACAGATATTATATTGGATAGGGTTGCACGCCACAACAGATATTGTCACACCTTCTTTTTACCTACTACACCCCGTGACGGGGTAAAATAAAGAGAGTTTTTCCAATTAAAGGTCAATCGAAACAGGATTTATTTATTTGATTCAGAGTCGCCACTTGGGAGATTTATGGTGTCCCAAGTCACCGGTTGAATCCCGAATCGAGGAAAAGAATGACTTTGTTTAACAGTCCGCGAGCCAGAAATCCGAGTAAGGAATTCTGTTAACTCGGGAGAAGGTGTTAGGCATTCCCGAGTTCCGTGGTTCTAGCACGGTCGCTCAACTGTTATATTTGGCTTAATTATCTGATTTTAACACATGTTCAAACCTATAGTGCAATCTTAAATTATTTAATGCTTTTAATTAATTTTAAGGAAAATTGAACGTCGTTTAAAACGTGTTTTTGGATCACATCACATGAAATGCACCAGCGGTCTGCGACACATTTTATTTAACGTTTTTAGGATTTGGACTTGGGTCACATAAATGTGCACCCGAGTTTAAGGAGATAATGTTATTAAAATATGCGCCTAAAGAGACTAACGCATTATTATCTTCGCGGGGGGCCGTGAAATTCACTAAACGGCACACCCTGAATTCTAAGTACTTTAATATGTACATTTATTGAGGGCCCCGTAATTTATTCATTTTTATTTGGCGAGGCTCATCTCATTTGTTTAAAAGGATATCCTAAGGCAAGCTACAATTTTCTACTTAATGTCTCTAATAAAACCCAGTTAATTATTTTTTTTTTAAGAATTACTACATTTAGGTCGACAAATTCCAAGCATCCCGCATGAGGGAATTATAATTCAAATCCGGCACAAAATGGACCAATCGCAGGCATGGACCCAGGCCCCAAACGAATATGCAAATCAGACTTGGGCCTGGGTCATTCATTTTGACCCAGAAGACTATAACGCTTGAAGTGGGCTGTCGAACCCCAGTAACCTTTCAATTCTCATAAAACAAATGCCACTGAAGTTATTTCAGATTATGCTACCAAAGGAGCTAATGAATGACTTGATTATAGGTAAGTATAATTTATTTTAGTCATGACTTTTTACACAAGCATGTGACATTCAGGCAGAACTAGATATGGCCATAATTACCCTACGTTTTCCGATTAACACAAGCTCAAATTGAATCAATTCCATCAACTCAACGCCATTTATACAAACATGAGACAAAAATATTGATTCACTACTGAGTTACTTCCTAGTCAAATACATGAGGAAACAATCAGGGAAGTAACTATAGCATTATCATGAACCTATTTTAACGAATGACTGCAAAATTATCTACTCCTAACAGTTTAAATACTCAGTCATCAACACTTAGTGCGTATCAAGTCATTGAACCAGTTTCCAGCTCGAGATGTATTCAAGTTCTGCATATTTAAACTAACAACTAACTTAACCAACTACGTGTCAGACATTCCAAGTTAACAGTACAAAATCCATTGTAATTTAAAACAGTCCTAATTTAATTGTAACATCCCAAGCATAACAGAAGTATTCAAATTGCAGTTCCACAGTAGAGCTTAAGCCTCAATTTCATTTCATTATCAACAGAGGAAGCTACATCAATACAGTCTCAGAAATGTGTACCTGGAATTCGATAACAGAAATGAAGAAAGGAGAGATCAGTAGCAGCTCAAACACAACAGATCAGCAAGTCTCAACAGCAATAACCAGCAAATAACCCCAGAATTAGCTCGGTAGACCAGTTTTAACTTGAAAATACCCAGCAAACACTTGAAAATGTCAACAGACCAATACTCTTACCAAAACTAGTTTAATTGGACCCAAAACTACTTGAAATCAGCTTAATACACCTCTGAAATTCCAGTAGCTAGATTTTGAACCAAAATATGTGAATGAATGAACTAGAACTCAGGATTATTCTACAACACCCAATAGAATAGTAGACTTAATATCTATATCTATACTCTCAATGTATAATTAGTGATTTCCAAAGTATTTTCCTCTTTTTCTTCACTGGACTCTCAAAAACTGATTGTCCTGAAAGGTTTTTCTCTCTTTTCAATCTTTTAAAATCTATCCAGAACTGAAATCCTAAGAAAGCTCTCCAAACTCACTCTTAGTATTTTTCATAAGTGTTTTCCATCTCTCAAAACAGACTAAAACTGACTGCCTCCAAAACTGAATCCTCAACTCTCTAAAAATGATCCCTGTGTGTGTGTGACATAATGTCTTAAGCTTTTTCTCCCCTCTCAATGTTTTTGACTCTAAACTCTTACTCTTAGTCCTCCAAAAAAAACTGATCCCCTCTCCAACTCTTACTCTCTATACTTATACTCAAACCTTAAACCCTTTCCAGCCCATTTTTTTTCTTTATAATTGTTCCTCTAGACCTTTTATTATCACCCCCATGTTTCTTTTTACTTTCCATCTTGTAATATTCCTCTAATATGTGTATCCTTTTAGGTTTTTGTCATTAACCTACTGTTTCTGATTTCCAATTAAAAATACTCAACAGACCAACAGTCCCCTTTTTTGATTAAATTATTCAAAGGTTCAGTGGCATACTGAACATTCAACTAGCAGGCCATTTTAAACTGAAACACTTTTAGGTTTTAAATCCCAAACTACCCCCTGAACCCCTGTGAATTACCTCAGTGAGCGCAAACCTCTACATTCAACTTAACAAACGGGTCAAATTGCCCTCCAAATTCAACCTACCCCATGGTCAGGAATAAACAAAAGAAAACAAACAGTAACTAATCTATACTGTTAAACTGATTAACGAGCCAAAGTTCATTATACTATTTAATCAAACAACAAACTAACATAAAAGAATCAGAAATGACAGCCTGAGTAAAACTAAACACACTGGATATATAGATTGAACACAATTAAAAAAAACTCAAAAACTGAGGAAGAAAAACCATAGAACAAATAACAAACAAAATCCAGTCCCAAATAATTCTAAAAAATAAACGAAAGAGGCAGAATAAAAATAAACAGAGACAAACCAAAAATGAGAACAGAAATACCTAAAATTGGACCAACAGAAAACTTAGCTCGAATTTTCCGGATTCCTCCAATTTTGGTCCACTTCGACATTATTCGTGTGTTCTTAGCAAAAACACACGAATAAAGTCTAAATAGACCTAATTCGTTGACAAGACTTCCATTTTCCTATTTTTGGGATTTTAGGGTTTCGTCTTAGATTTAAAATTCGAGAAGCTAGGCTAACATTCGAGGGAAACTAAGTAGGGATTTGGAATGAAAGGGGTTTGGTGGTTCAGGGGTATAATTTTGGAAGGGATTGGACCACCGGAACCGCCGTGAGGCGATTTCCGATGGGCGGAGGCCGGCGGAGTGAAGTGGAGGGTATTTGGTCTCTGAAAGCTTAGAGACGATGGGGGGC